>JAAAKG020142265.1:0-11469 GCA_010014905.2 Druon quercuslanigerum
TCCATTAAAAAATTTAATTATTTATATTTACAGTTGATACCATAAAAATGTTTTTTATCAAAAATGTTCAACTCCAAACGCTTTTAATTTTCAATGATTCAAGTCTTTAAGACATAATTTTCAAATTCTTTAAATTAAAAATATAAGCTTGAAAATAAAAATTTAAAATGGAACTTTTTTTTGAGTAAAAGATTTTCATAATTTGAAAAGATATCAATTCAACTCAGTATTTTAAAAAACTATTGAAATCGAACTTGGACCGATTTTTCTACTGAAAATTTATTAAATTCCGGGTAAAGATAAAAATTCACTGTTAATAGCATTTTTATCCCCCCTTTTTATAAATAACATCTCCATGAAATTTTTAATTTTTTTATTTCTCTGATGATGAAGGATCTTGACATCCTAATTAAAATCGTGACAATGAGTGATTATATGTTTTGAAACGACGTCTAAGTGATATTTAGGGCTTCTGTGCAAATTATTTTAAGAGTTTACCTCATATTTGTCTTTTTTTTTGTTTTAGAGACACTAGGTTCAAAATTTGTTCCAATCAGCAGGGTTGTCTATAAATACCAATAAGAATTCTTTTAATTGAGGCATAAATGTTAACCTAAATTTATCAAAAGATTACTACTTTATTTCAAATACTGTTTGAAGAATGTTTGATGAAGTTACAAATTTTTAGAAAAGTGTTATTGTTTAGATTACTTTTATTCGTTTAAAAAAAATGAAATAATCTGAATAGATTGGTTCCGAATCAACCACAAATAAGAGGAGGAAGTTCTAATGGAGGGGGGGGGGCTTCAGTTTGGACAGATTTAAACACATGGGGCCAGTGACACCAGTGTGGGGGAATCTTGTTGGATGATCTTTAGCTGAACGTAACCGCGAGGGAAGAGGAAGGATCGACGAGGAGCATCCGACCAGATCAGACCTGAGAGCTCAGGGCCGCGGGCGAGTTGTATAATATGAGCGCACCGCGCCAAAGTTTCGGCAGGCTATAATCAATTCTTGATTGTACCCAGGATCACTGGAGCGCGATCCACTCCCCGATATAGTCGAGAAAAAAGTCCGCGCTTCCAACTACCGGCCAGGCTGGCTCACTCGCCTCTTGTCCTCCTGAGCTTGAGCGAGAAAAAGGAAGACAAGGAAGGATCAACTTCAAGGAAGATAGACAAAGATCGAAAAGATAATGGATAAGGAAAGCCAAAAAAAAGGTTAAGAGTGAAAATTAAATTTTTTGGTAATAAATACTTCTTAACTACAGTCTGCGAGCTGGGAAAGATGGAGAGATACGCCTTATCGATTGACATAAGTCAAGAACGGAATGGGAATTATAAATAAGGAGGACAACCAGTACCAATGAATAAGTGAAACGAGATGGGGAGGTTTCAGAAGAAAAAAGGGGAGAATTGGTTTATGTGCTAATAAGAGCCTATGGGGCTTTTATGGATGGATGACACAAGACGATTCATAAGACTCGAGGACAACGATTAAGGATGAAATAAAAAAAAAACTAGAAAATGTTTAACTGAGAATTTATCTATAAATTTATCGTCATTTGAAATACATATCGACGATCATTATTAACGTGTGAAAAAGTTTGATCCAAGTTCATACTAATTTGGATATCAATCTTAAATTCGATATCCGAATTATATATCTTCCATCAGCTAATTTTACACACACCATTCTTGGCACGGTTGCTGATGCTTCTAAACCCGAAGAGGATTGAGGATCGTCCGCCCGGGGTAAAAACACAAAGTTATTTATCGGTTGGTCAGCAGCAGCCAGCCTGGCTCTGGGCAACCGCTCCTGCATCGACTCCCGTGTTCCCGTTGACGATGCAACTCCGCAAGCGCCGAGAGATCAGCATTTACCTCCCCTTTGCAGATAGTCGTTTCTTGCCTCGGTAGCGTGATAATGTACTCTTAGATAAACACAGAAAACACTAGACAAACATCTACAATTCCTAATCATCTCAATTTATCTTTAGATTCTACCTAATCAGATTACTACAAACATCCCATCAGTGCAAATAGAGGATTTCTCCTCCAGATGACATTATCTTACAATTGATCTTGAATCGATGCTGCTAACTTTAGACAATCCCAGCAATTGCTAAGGATGTCTCCAAGATGATGGATTGATTTTCTACCTCGTTCTCAACATTGGTGATCCAATTATGCTGAATCCAATCCAGTATTTTTCTCTTGGACAATTATGAGCATTATCGGAAACTCGATGGAATTCTTCCTTTTTTGATTCAGTATCGTGGCAGTCACTTAAATCGGGTGGTTCGATCTCAGATCTCAGTGCAATAGAGTAGGTAGAAATAAATAGTGAGGTAGGATCATAAATCAACGTCTCGGGAGCTCAACAATTGACGAACCATGGGTATCACCCGCAACTGAACACGTTGGTCGCGAGGTACGGCGGAAGAATGCATCCATTCGTCGCTGGACGCAGCCTTGATCCACCGACGATCCCTTGTATCCGCGCGTCCGGCCCCATTAGTTTCAATAACGCTCCCGATGGCTTGCACACTGCGTGTCCGACAGTTCGCTTGTACGGATACCTATCATATACCGGGTGTCTCATCCGCACTCTCAAATCCTTCATATCCCATCAGATAATGAGACATCTTCAGATTCTAAACATTTGTCACGATGTACAAATAATAGACACTCATGTTAAAGCTGTTGCACTCGGCCATCCATAATCTATCAACTTAGAACTGTTGATTGAACATACTGTAATCTTCAAGAGTGTTATGTTGAGAGCAGAATCGACACATCTGTTTAATGGCTTTGCTCACCACTCCTTTCAAGTCATCACGCAACGTATCGCATATGTATAATTTCATTCATCCAGGCAACTGACAACTATTAACATTAGCACCTCATAAACCTTTCATGCATGCCAACAACCGGAAGAAATGTGATTATTAAATTTCATTAACACCCAATACATAATGAGCTCACGCAAGACTGCTACTTTATCCGTAAGTCCAACAGTTCATGAGTAGGTCATATATACCATATCCTGCATTCTGTAAGGTTTGATGCCCTATAATGTATGTACCTACACTACATCAGCGGAATTGAGAATAAGGAAGCACTAGCGATTTGCACAATTGGAGTGCTGGTTTCGGCCAATGTTGAGAATGAGCAACGAAGGAACGATTGTAGAATAAATGGCAGAATAGTCGGTTCCGGAGCCTGCGGCTATCATACGCAGAGTTAAGCGTTGACCGAGCGAATGAGTGACGAGGGTACTTAAGCTTAGGGCGGCAACAAGTGGCATTCAACGCGCTGTCAGCACCGCACACGACCTCTTTCCCTTCCTCGTTGCTTCATTTCCCGTTCCCTCTCGCCCTTTGCAATCAGTCCATTTGACACCGCAAGCATAACGAACTTGCTCCTTCAGATTCACCTTCCAATTATTTTTATAGCTCGCTCTATTAATCCAGGTTCAGTCATACGTATGATCATTGCAAATTGAAATATTTAAATTTACCTAGTTTAATTAGATTCTATTAGGACTTAGATTGTTCTTGAATGAAGGAAATTGACTTTGTGCTCAGCTTCTGATTCATAATTCGAGTGGCACGTGACTTAGAATGAATCTTTGTATACATCGACGTAGGCAAGGTCATGTCCAGTTTGGGCAATCATTCACGAAAAGGCCCATCTTGCCGAAGGAGATGCGGCTTCGAGCCACGCACGCGGCTGCCAGATAATTGATAGCGGAATGCTAATAACTGGGACGAGCTAGGAATTATAATAGGTTTCTTGCTGAGCTTGTGTCCTCAACTCCTGTCGCTGCTACAGAAGCCGCTATTTGCCCTGTTTATCACACGAATCTCTAATGCGAATCGAAATAAATCACTAAATTGTTTATGACCTGAGGGTGTCCACTCTGGAGGATTTTAATTCTCAGCTTTGATATTGGTTCCGCTAAGCAAACTGGATTATACGAACTGGATATTAGAACTAGAGGATAACACCCCCTTAAGAACAATATATAAGATGTAACTTGTAACTCTATATCTTAACTTGTAGCATCTCAGATTTTAACATCTCGGATTGTAGTTTTAATGATCAAATATTTCTAAATTAATAACTATCTTACTTTCCAAAAAAGCTGATAACTGATACGCAAAATTATGAAAAATTTGTATTTGAATGACGTAAAAACTTCTGAAAAGTCAGATTTCAAGAATGCACGCGTCGCCTCCTTGATCAATGTCGAGATCAATGTGCACATTCCTGGTAGTCACTAAATATATTGACTCTGGCTCAGTAGATAATTAAACTTCACTTGTGGAAAACATTTCATCACACCTAATGAAAAAGACATCACTTATCACCTTTTTACAAATCAAACACTAAGAGAAAATGAGCCCTTCATTATTTAAAGCTGCAATCTTGAAATTGTTTTCAGATTCTGCATCAAATCTTGTAAATTCCATAGTTGATGCTTGACATATTTTGCAAAGTAATTTGCCTTTAAAATATGTTTACGAAGATGCGTAACTTCTTCGGTAAACACATTTTCTTACAGTTTGGATTAAGTGGATGCTACCACGATAGAAGATACCAGATTTATTTTTGATACGAGCATAATATTCCTTCAATCAAATTAAGTGGAGCATGTAATTTAATACGATTAGAGTAACGAGAAAAAATAGAAAAATTGGTTCAATTATTAGATTAACTTTTTTATAAAAACAAGTAGTATCAACTTTTTCTAGTTTTATCATATCCAATTATAATAATAACTTTACTCCATTGCGTTATGCATATTATTGAATTATCTCGTTAAGCATCGCCAATTATTATTATATGAGAGATATTTCTCCTGGAATCTTTGATTACCTCTAGATGTTGCTTTAAAATATTTTACGTTTGCACATTGTAAAGTAAGATAAGTGCAAGTTGCTCAGGAATTATTCCGTAATTACATACTATACAAACTTAAGACTGTAATTTTATGTCATCAGGCATACCCATTTTTAAATACAATACCTCCCACAAAGATCATCGAATTTAAAGAAACGCAAATATTTACCCTGAATTATGACTTGTTAACTTTTGAACAATAAATCATCATCTGATAAATTAGAATCAACACCTTAGCACCTTGTCGCTTCTGATTCACGTTTACTGACTAGCAGCATTTAACGAAGTGAGAAAAAATTAATAGCTAGAGATGCTCGTCTAACGTCGTTAATATGGCAGGCGGCATCCATTTATTATAAGCGTCGCAACATTGTAAACCAGACAGGTAGTGCTTAACACTCCACAAAGTTAACTCAGCGTGACGTTTAACTCCCGTTTAGACCTTTTTTTAATGATAAAGACCAGGTTCACTTCATCTGTTAGTTTCTCAGTCTTAGCCTTAAGTTGCTTCTAAACGACTGACCTCAAGAATTACTATAATTATTTCAATCTAATGGATGTAATTGGCAATTCTCATTCAATTATAAATATGAACATATAATTATCAATAATTTTTCCACTTGTAAATTAGCAAGGGAAATTAATGAAATAGGAATAAAAGCTTTGTCCTTGACATTGGGCAGGAAGCCACTTAAGATACTTGAAGATTGAATAGTGGGCATAAAAAAAGAGTAAACACTACGAGCTGTGGTCTTTTAAGCGAGTCATCGCAGATACTGTATTAAGTGGTCTGTGGCGTGTCACGCATGCCGCTCTAATCTGACGCATAATATGTTTAATAATCTGACAACATAGTGACAAACGACCATATGAATCATATACTAATCCGATTTTTAATAGAGCTAATAATTGAGGAAGCTTTCGGGATAAATTAGATCAATTAAAGTGATATAATTTTTCACTTTTTATACTATTCAGTTTGACCACCAACACAAAAAGGTCATTTGTCAAACCAAAAGATAAACCAATCATTGTCATTGTGGATAAAGCGAAAATACAGATTACATTATACTTTTAGGAACTGCGGGGTTTATACTACTGTTATTTTTTATTATTGTACCGTAAAGTCTTCTAGCTAAATATGTCTTTATTCTAAAATGACATTATGACTTCTTACATGCCCTCAAGGCCAAAGATCTTTCATAATAATTTTCTTGATATCAATAATATATTGATACACATGACAACGAAAGAAACCATCCCATATTTTAAGAAACGAAAATAACTCCATTTTTTTGGATATGCGATCAAGTAAGAAGTCAACCTTAATTGATGAAAAGACCACCCCTAAAGAGAAAGATACACTGAACAAAATTTTTACACTTGATTACTTTTCAACTGTGTTCATTAGTTCCCTAAGGCCCTGATGCCATTTTTATTTAAATTAATTATAAGATATAGAACTGATGTTTTCTAGCGAGCCAAGACAAGAAAAAATGCAAATCAAGTATCAAGAATAGATATGTCGATTTTGCCTTGTTATGAATTAACAATCTTAAAAAAAAATATTGAAATGACGCTAATGTAAGTGTTGCCATGGGTATCAAAGCCATGCTTTAGCATTCTTTCACGCCCGCCTTTGTAGTTTGGTCGCCTCACTCTTACTTCGTGATTTCAAAGCAAAATTTGTAAACAAAACATTTGACCATTCAAGAATATTGGGTCAAAAATATTCTCCAAATTTCGAGCGATATAAAGTAAGATCAAGATATTCTTATCTTGAAGTGCATCTCTAGATTATATAGGTAAGTTTAATAAGAAATTCATTGTAGCTAATATTTGAGGTTGATTTGCACGGGCAAAAAGAATTATAACTTTAAAGGCGGTTTTTCGGTATTGCAACAGCCCTTTAAAAATATAGTCTCCGGTGACCCTATTCTAATGCCACTTTATTTTGATGCTACTAAACGACGTTTTAGTACGACTTTTTTAATCAAAACAGATTCCGAAGTGAGAATCAATTTTGTTCTGTTTCAAATGTTACTGTTTCTTTTAAGTATGGAGTTGCAAGCAAATAAACCAATACTCCTTGTGCATTATTTTAGTTTTCTAGTATGTACCACTTTTCAATCTGAAGATAGAAAAGTAAAATAGTAAGAATGATGGGTTCAAAATAAGTCGATTTGATATTATAACAGGATGATAAAAATTGATGCTCGATTAAAATCGAACCATGGTTTTTACAGTGTGACTGAATTTAAAAAGATTTGGAATAAGTAAGATTAGGTAGTAAATCCAACTACTTTTTTGTTTGCCTACGGCTCCAATTTAATTTTGTTAGGTAAATATAACTGCTTATTCAGTTACTATGACTACATTAAGATCTACTGGAGCAACAAGGGTATTATCTACTAAGATTTAGTGCTTAATTTAATTAAGAAAGTAATTAGTTTTACTACCTTCTGGTCAACTAGATCACTCAGTTGAACATTTCGGACAAATTTTTGAAGACTTAAACAACACAAAAAAAATGTCCTTTGTCAAATCAAAGAAAAAGCATATGAGCAATCTAACTTTTGCAATTATTCTCAGAACGTTTATATTATCAGAAACTTAACCATATGGTATAGTTCTCTTCGCTTTTATAAGGATATCATCATACCTTCTACAACAAAAATTTCCTGCTTCTAGAATTAAATTATACATTTTTCTACGATCTCGAAGTCAAAAATTCTTTATGCTCTAATTAATATCATCAATAATAAGAGCACATTACATCAAAAAAAGAATCTATCCAATATTTTACAAACAAAAACAAATCTTTCGCAATATACGACCAAGAAGTGAGCATCTCGCAATAATTATTTGACAGACCACTTCTAAGAAGAAACAAATCCACACAATCTTCTCTAATTATATTAGATAATTGAAATAAATGAGACGCACCTGTAGTAGGGGAATGCTTGCGACACGTGGAGATCCATCGGCATAGCGGGGTGGGTGGCCCCATGATGGGCCGGTGCCGGGGCATACTCTCCGCCGGCAGAAAGAGGTGGTTGCATCATACCAGCAGCAGCAGCCGCGTGGTGCCCTGCGAGCATGGCACCCCATGAGAACCCCGGGCCCCCTGGCATCGTCGGGGGATGTTCCAGTTCCAGAGCTCTAGCTCCAGCAGCGGCCGTACTTCCGCCGCTGCCAGCACCACCGCCGGCGACGCCGCCGCCGCGGTGCATCAGCCACCCCTCCACAACGAATGCTGATTATCCTCTTGCGCACCAACTACACCAGCAGAAACCACTGAACCAGCCACTTATCAAGATAAAAGAACCAACATGCACAATGACCCGAACAAACTTCTTCAGGAAACAATCCTGCGAGGTGAGCAGCTCTTAAGGAACCAACCCCTTCAAGAAGCAAAACTTTTAAGGAAAACCAAATTGCCTTGATTAGACCAATTTTCCTTTGTCACTACATACTCGCGCACTGGTACCCGAACTAGCCCTTGGGCTCGAATCTAGGCCTTCCGGCGGGGCCTGATTTCGCGACGGCGAGATATCCTGGAGAACAGGTGCGTTCGCGAGATCGTCTTGCTGCGATCCGGAGCCGGACGGTGCCGGAGGTGAGTGGCGCAGCCTTTGGCTCGGCCATGAATGACGCGCTGAAGATCGGGTTGTCTCGCGGGGGCGGGGCTTCAGCCCACTCGCACGACCACGTGACAAAGATAGGTCTCCCACCAGGATTGGCGCGCCGCCGCTTCGGCAGCCACTGCAACCGCCGCCACTGCACCTGTAGGTGCGAGGAGAGCGTGGTCCAACGGTTGGAGATGTGCTACTATCACTACCACCAAGGTGGATCCCCTTCCCCTATTCTTCCTCTGATACCAACACAGATGTCCGGCTTGCTCGTGACTGCTGATATGAAAGCGCTGCAGGTCGTAATGTCGCTGCCGCCGCCGCTGGGAGGTGAGAGGGCGGAGACCGCCGCCTCCACGAGAGAGGAGGACGGGACGAAGTTGGAGGAAAGGGAGAATGAGAGGGTTGCAATGAGGACGTACCCCACGGCATCCCCGTGCGAAGAGGACGAGAGGCGAGAAACACTTGTTGAGTTCCTGAGCGAGGGTTCTAGTTCGTAAACTCATAAAGAGAGTTTTTAGGGTAGTTTGAAAAACGCTGGCGTCAAATTTACGATTCGGTCGAGTATATTAGAATTTCGCTGCTATTTTATGTATGGAGGCCGGAAAACGTGAATAGCTGGGGTATAGCGAATAACTTCTGTTTTCATAGAATGGTGATAAGTGGCATCATGTGGCCTTTTTTCATAATGATAGTGCACCTAAACTTGAATATCTAGACACTCTTGATTTTTTACTACGATTTTCAGGATGGTTTATACTTCCTTTTTTCTACTGTTTACCAAATCTTAATATTAGGTTTTTGAAGAAAGTTAATATGAAAGAATTAATTAATATTTCACGGACTGTTTGATATAAAATCCACAAAGACTCTGCCATCAGTTGACTAAATTATTGTTAATTTAAAACTTACATTTTAAAATTTAGCTACTCCGAGTAGTTTTTAGTTTTGTTTTGTAACAAAAGCCATAAAAACCATCACGGCTGCACTCGCACTTTTAAAAATAAATAATATTCTATCTGTATAATATCAGACTATCAGATTGTTCCAAAAAAAATTTTGCAGTATTTAATTCAATTATACATTAACTAGAACAAAAAAACTTTTACTTCTTTTTTTAGCCTAATTTAAAAGTCAAGGTTCTACATATTTTTTCTGAACTTAAGTTTTTAAACAAAAATTTTGTTTCGTCAGAGTACCCAGTAAATGAAAACTGATTCGAAACAACTAAAAGGAAATGGAATTTGGAATTCTTTTAAAATGCGGAATGATCCGGAAATTTCCAAAAGCCGGATTTTAATCCTGGGACACCCTATTACAGTAAAATTTTGTTGACTTTTTTATTTAATAAGTCTGAATTTAAAATAAAGGCATTGGCAGCGCTTCAGATTTCAAGTCGAATAATATTAAATTTTGAACAAAATGTGTAGGTAAACTTTCAATTAAAAATATCCTTTTTCTACCAAAAAGATGAATTTTCAAAAAAAGAGACTTGAGCATTTTACATGAAAAGTCGTTTTTTTAGAAAATAGTTTACTCTAATCAAGTAGTTAAATTTTCAACAAAACAACAATGATTACTAACCAAATAGTTGAACTTTAAAACAAAAGTGACGAATTTTTAACGAAATAGTTCAATTTATAACTAAAAAAATTACATTTTCAACCTAATAATTAGGTCTAAAATGATAGAAGTTTAAAAATCAAATTTGTATTTGTTTGTAGTTTTTTAAACCTCTCATAAATTTTAAGTACACATAACTTTAGAGCTATTTTTCATAAATCGTAGAAATAGGCATCCCATAATTTCCTCTAAAACAAATATGAAATAAAATGATTTCACCGGAAGTCTCGTGAATTCACGCGAAGTTACGCGAAGTTACGCGAATTTATTTGAAATATCCTTAAGTCACTTAAAATCTCCTGAAATATCTGAAATTATTTAAATTCACATGAAGTCACCTGAACTCGTTTGAATTTGCTTGGACTCTCAGGAAGTCACTTGAAATCACGTGAATCGACATGAATTAAATTGAAGTCATTTGAAATCTTTTCAAATGTCGGAAATCATTTAAATTAACATGAAGTCACGTGAATTTATATGAACTCACTTGAATTCACGTGAATTCACAAGCAATATCTTACATTCTCCTGAAATCACTTGAAATGTCCTAAAATATATGAAGTCATTTATATTAACATGAAGTCACGTGAATCCACAAGAATTCGTTTAAAGTCAGTTGAAATCTTCTGAAATGTCTGAAATCAATGGAATTTACATAAAGTCACTTGAACTCTCCTGAATTTACATGAAATCATGTGAATTCCCCTAAAGTCTCTTGAATGCTCCTGCAGTCACTTAAAATCTCCTAAAAATATCTGAAGTCATTTAAATTCACAAATTATTCGAATTCTTCTGAAGTTTACCTGAAGTCACATAAAGTCACTTAAAATCACGTGAATTCACAAGGAATATCTTACATTCTCCTGAAGTCACTTGAAATCTCCTGAGAAATATCTGCAGTCATTTAAATTCACATATGAAGTCATGTGAATTAACATGAAGTCACATGAAGTCACAGGAATTCTTTTCAATTCTCCTGAAGTTACTTGAAATCTCCTACATAAAATAATATAAATTCTCCTGCAGTCAATTGAAATCTCTTAAAGTCACTTAAAATCTCCTGAGAAATATCTGCAGTCATTTAAATTCACATATGAAGTCATGTGAATTAACCTGAAGTCACATGAAGTCACAGGAATTCTTTTCAATTCTCCTGAAGTTACTTGAAATCTCCTACATGAAATCATATAAATTCTCCTGCAGTCAATTGAAATCTCTTAAAGTCACTTGAAATCTCCTGAGAAATATCTGCAGTCATTTAAATTCACATATGAAGTCATGTGAATTAACCTGAAGTCACATGAAGT
>JAAAKG020142266.1:0-11653 GCA_010014905.2 Druon quercuslanigerum
ATTTCCTTGATCATTCGTAACATTCTTCCAGTCATTCATATGCATTCCAACTTTTCTATCATGATATCTCTGTCAATTGAATCGAAGGCTGTCTTGAAATCTACACAGCACGCCATTAATCTTCCCCTCTCCCTTCTCAATCGATTTCCTATCAGTGAATTCGAAACAAAAACATGGTCTCGTGTTCCCCTCTTCTTCCTGAATCCGGCTTGGCTTTCTCCTATTTTTCCCTCCTTTTCTATGCACGTTCTCAATCTTTCGGCTAATATTAGGAGTGTAACTCCCCTGTAGTTCGCTGTTTTTTCTTCGTCCCCTGCTTTGTAGATTGGGTAGATCCATACGATGTTCCAGTTGGTGCCCAGCTTTCCCTTCTTCCACAGTTCCTTAAGAATATTTGATAAATCTACAATTGCTTCTGCTGGTAAATTCTTGTAGAATTCTGCGGTTATTCCATCCTCCCCTGCCACCTTTTTGGTCTTCATCTTATTCAGCGCCTGTCTCACTTCTTCTACTCCAAAGTCTCTTCTTCCCAATTTCCTTGCTCTCTTTCCCTTCTCCTATCTCCGTCGAATCCTCTTCTGCATTCAGTAATTTTTTGAAGTGGTTTACCCAGCTTCCTTTGCTTATTCTTCTTCCTCTCCTTTTCCTTCTAGGTCGGTAGACTCCTATTGCTTCCCAGAAATCACCCATTGTTTTGCTTTCCTCTACCCTCTTCCAGTTCTTCTCCTTCCATTCTTTCCAGTTCTCCTGTAGCTTATTTTGGAATTCTTCTCTTTTTTCTTCATTCCATAGTAATTTCCAGTCCTCTTCTCCTTTCTGGGCCTGATCTTCCCATCTTCCCTCTTGGTCCGGATCTTCCCGTTCCGAGTCTCGTACTATGAACATCACTGGAATGTGGTCAGATTCTACTCTGTCTAACATTTTCAGGTCTTCTACTGGGTTCCTTCTTCCATTTTCCAGGGCGAGTACATTATCTAGAACTGAACTTCCTCCCGCTCCGACATAAGTCAAGTTCCCTTTTTCATCACCTGCGGTTCTTCCATTCATAACCACCAGTCCAAACTCCTCACATATCTCGAGCATCTTTTTTCCTTCTACATTCAGGATCTTGTCCTCCGATCTTCTGATCTGCTCTTCTTCTGCTTCTGTGTCTGTTTTACCTTGATCCTCTCCTATCCTTGCATAAATTTATCTATTCGCACAGTCTATCTGGTATGTACTCGCCATCGTGTTTAGGCATTTCAGCGTTAATACCTTCTACCCCGGCAGGCTTACCGTTTTTCAAGTTCTTGATTATATCCCTATCCTCAGTGACACATACTTTCTCAATTGATTTTCTAACGCATTGTGTTCTACATCACAGTTCTGGTGTCCTATAGCTTCATCTCCGAATAGTCCCCTGAAATGGTCTCTCAAAGTGTTTAGTATCCCGTCTGCATCATATAGCATTTCCCCTTTACTATTTCTCATGATGACGAATACCGTAATTTTATTTCCATTAATTTTTTTATAAAGCAGTTTCTTGCTTCCTATAAAGTCGTTTTGTATTTTCTTCTCTTTTCCTGCTCTTTCACAAAGTGCAAGTTGATAAACCCATTCTCGTGTATCATTTTAGTCAAGTATGGGCTTAGCCTTTAACCCTAACATCGGTACGGTAAAGCCCTTGGACTCCAGTATGTTATACGTATCTCGAAAATCACGATCAAGAACGAATTTGTCGCGTTCATTCATTAACTGACGCAAATCATGCGGATCTTGAATAATATTTTTTATAATTTTATCGTCCCGTTGCTGTACAGATAGCAAACGGCTTGCATGAGGGAACTTTCTATTGGTGCGGTATTTTGAGGTTATGTGTGTTACAATTCTCTCCGATAATTATTCTAGAATGCTTACCGACAGCTTCAAAACGGAAAGGAGCTACAATATCCGAGTGACAGAGAGCTGAAAAGCGACCCTAACCCCAAAATAATGCACATGCATAAAACTTTTGTTCAGCACAATCAATTTTTTTTTGTTATTATCCCTCAAAAAAGAGTCGAGGGACGTCCGTTATTATATTTTATAACATCCCCGAATTCAGTTTTAAAATTTTTTCTTTTTTGTGGACTAAAATCAGGGGGAACTGTACCCGATTGACCACACGACGAAGTATCACATGCACTTAAGGAAGTTTCATTCTCCTATCCCTTCCGGAACAACCTCGTTTTCAACCTCTAAGATAATAAAAAATTAATTAAAAATTTCAGCATGGAAAGAAATTTAGATAAACGGCTGCACTAGCAGTAGGAGAGTGTCGCTGCTCTCCTACTGCTAGTGCAGCTAGTGTAGATACTGCGTTACATTCGGGTGAACGGATTCCTCAAACGTTTATTTTGAAAACTTGAATGTATGAATAAGGCATTTCAATGAAATTTGTCGTCTTTCACGATGCCTTAATGAATTTTAAACTAACGCACTACTGCTAGAATTGGATTTTTTCATATTATTCTTATTAACAGTAATCAGAACAGGGTGGCCGCTGGACCGGGAATTTTTACATTATTTTGTACATAACTATAGTTATATACCAATTATTTTCTTTATGAAAAAATACATTATAGGCTCTTTGTAATGTATAGGTTATGTGCACATATTTAAAACTGAAAGAATATCTATTTTATGAAATATATATATTTAAAAAGATGTCTCAGATGCTGGAAACCTTGCTTTATAAAAAGTTTATCCAAGATTGAAAATAATTTTAATAAACCACAAACTAGCTAACGGTTTTCAGTAAGTCAGTACGTCAGTTCGTGGGTGCGCCGTGAAGGCGTGTGCAGAAGAAAATCAGTTGCAGTGCGCCGGAGACGTCTCATGGTCGTGCCGCGCGTGCACAAACCCATAAGCCAACCTTAGCTTACACAGCCTGTCGTGCTGCTTCCATCCGATCAGTGACGCACACATGTAGGTCGTTATCTGTACCAGATCGCAACGCCCTTGAACAAATACCGCAACGGACCGCAGCAACACGGCATGCTGCACGAGATTGGTTGACTTTATGGGTTCGTGCACGGACGGCACGTCCTTGAGACATCTCTAGCGCACTGAAACGGATTTTCTTCTGCGAACAGCTTTATCCTGTAGGGTAGGGGCGCTGCTTGCTCAACATTTGCGCCGCAACGGCTATACCATTGTGGGGCAAAATCACGCCCACAGCGAGAGATTGGCAGCACGAATTGGAACTTCCAGACCTAAAGTTTTATGGTTTAGAATGCTTCCGTTTGATGTGCAAAGATACCCAAAAAAGTTTAATTCTTCTATATCTTCTAGTACACTTTCTTTTTGAATCCCAACCATAATAAAAAGTCTTAAAAAATTCCAAAAAATGCCCTATCTTCCAGACGTAAAATTGTACGGTTTAGAATGGTTCTATTTGATGTCTGAATATACCCAAAAACGAAATACATGCAGTGACGTACGTTAATTTACCGTTACTCGAAAATTTTAACGTGTTAACATTACTTTTTTAAATAAGTAACGCGTTACCGTTACTTAAAAAATTTAACGAACTGTGTAACGCGTTATGTCAAGTATTAAAATTTAACGAACAAAGCTATCCTAGTTTTGGCGGTTAATGCTACACTGTAAAAAAAATTCTGTGTTATTTTACGTCGTAGTACGTTAGAAACTAATTGACAAGAGTGCGTAAATGAACGATACTTGGGTAAAAAGACGAACGCCGCTGAAAAAAATACACTGCGTGTGAATTCACAGGCACGCGAGTGAAAAAACTTTGTGCTTATACATGGCAAGATTGGCGTTCCATGGCAGCTTCAATCTTGGCGCAACACGTCGAATCGGTAGACATTTCAGCCGATGATATTCTCCTAGTAATCCCTAGAAATACTGTCATTGGCTGATATTTTAGGTGATATCGCAATAACGCGTCCTGTGTTTGTCGGACTAAGCGCGTGCTAGTCTGCTTGCTGCGGGTCGCTTGACAGTCGTCTGCTCGCGACTTGGGCTTTTTCCGCGATGTGTCGTTCAGGCCCGAAGAGTATCTCCATCATGTAAATGCAATGCTCTATGTATATTTTTGACGTATAATATATGTCCAATACTTTCCAATGTAATAAATGAAATTTTACAAGTTAATTGTGAAAGTGCCGCGGTCACGGCTTTATCATAATGTTCATTTCAGTTTACTTATAGGATAATGATAATTAGTATTGTGGTCTCGTTAATCTACTACTTTATTCACAGTCAAATTCTGTCCGATAGGTTAAATTACGGTCGAATGTGATTTTTAACATAACTTTTTTTACAGTGTAGGAAAATGTGAATCTACATCTACCGAATAACATAGACAGGTTTTATATTGATATACTTGTCTAATAGAGTCTTATCATTATTAACACACACTTTTGATAATATTATTTAAATTCTTGGTGTGTATTCATTTAAAGTTGTCGCTAAAATACCATTAATAACATAGAGTAGTTATTAGTTCACGATATGCAGAACAATTCTTCAAATTTAGATTGTACAATACGTAAAGATTTTTTTTTTTGTCATAGGTGACCACTTCGACATCGAAATATATAAACCATGGGAGTTCAATGTTACATTTCCTATACGGAGTATTGTTTTCCCCCGCCTGACTGTAGGAATACCATATTTGATTTTGAAACTTACTGCTCCCTGCTTTTCTTACGTCTTTGGAACATCACTGCAATCACCATACTACCTCCTACTGTTTCCTCGTCTCTTTATGTGCGGTCTTTCCTTCGTGTCGGATTATTGCCTTTATAAAATATGTCGAATATGGAATCAAGAATTCAAAGCACGACTGATTATTTATGCAAGCTCTTATATCATGTTGTGCTACGTAACAAGAACATTTTCAAATTCAATCGAGCTTATTTTGACAGCTCTCTTATTATACTATGTGGCTCAATGTATGGAGTTTTCTGAAAAGGTAAGCATTCTTGATTTCTCTATTTATTTACGGAAAAGTACATTGGTCACTTCCAAGAATTTTTGAATTGCAGGCAAAATTCTGCGCGACCATCTCAAGAATTTTCCTGGTAATTTTTTTTTAGAGTAGGTTCCGATAGACAGGTTTATAATCAAAAGTCGTATTAGGCCAATTTAACAGGAATGTTTCGTTCTTGAAACTTGAGTAACGTACGGAGAAGTAACCTTCCAAAACTATTGCGCCTGCGCACTTTCTTTCAAAATTGATTTTTCTCAAAAAATGTATCTATTTTTAAATTTACTATTTTCACATTTAACCTCGTTAAAAACAAAGATTGAAATACGTTTGTTTAAAATAACCCGTCTCTTCATCGTTTCTAAGACTTATTCCAAAAAAGTATTTCATTGTGTAATATTAAAACAAAGAAAATTTTCAGATTAACCGTTAAACTATACACATTCAACTCTCAACGTCAAAGGTCTACCCGCCAAATTCTACAAATTAAGTCTAGGGGCTCAACAATTGCACCGATTAGTAGATGAATATGTTGGCTTCTGGACATAGATTTCTGTTACCGGCATGGTTCTATTCCATTCTAAAAAACGTGATTCATGTCAGTGTCCAGTTTAGAAGGTTCGAGATTTATATGAATGGCATTTAAATTGATAAATTAATGATGACGTAATAACCGATTGTACCAGTTTGGAGATTGTGATTATTGTAATGGAATGTTGTGTTTAAAATTTAAAATTTGAATTTGACCTATCAGTCACTAATTCCTTAGCGGTTCAATCTTTGATAATTTCGGACAAACGAATTGTTTACATCATATATTTTTCATATAGAATTGGGCAACAAACGTAAGTATAGCGTTGCTCGGTCTATAATAAATACATTCCCATTCAGTATGTTGCCGGCAAACGAATTCTTTAAACATTTTAGAATTACATCATAAGTATGCGAGCCTGGTTTTGATTTGTTAAACAACAAGTGTGGAATAAACAATTCGTTTGCTGATAAAATAAAGACTGAGCAACGTTACACTTACATTTGTTGCTCAATTTTATGGAAGATATATAATGTTATCAATCCGCTTATGGGCAAATATCAAAATCTGCACCGCTAAGGAATTTGTTATTTAAATAAAAGAGACGATGGCCTATCGTATGAGTGTCGTAATTTGGCGTCTGTCTGTTTATCTGTGAGTCTGTAGATTTTTAGTTTGTTAGCATGATAACTTTCGAAAGAATTGGCGATTGGAATGGCCTCTGGTCTGTTTTAGTGTCCAAAAGTAAAGGTCAAGTTCGTTAGCTAGTCATTTTGAATACAAAGAATACAGGTGAAAAGCACACACTATCAGATTTACAGCATCTGTGATAGAAACGAAAAAAAAATCAATTTCGAGTCATCTGTATATTCTATTTTTAGATTAACAAATGTATTTCTTTCTAAGGTGAATTTTTTGAATATAAAGAAAAATCTTCTTGTATGAAACATAAGTGCAAATGTTAAAAAAATTACGCAACTGCCTGAAAGGCATAGTAAAATTGACCCAAAAGTATTAAACCTCTGAATGTTTTTTATGATCCATGAGCGTATACAAATGGGTTAAATTAATATACATTCGAATCTTCAAAAAAAATTTAACTAACATCAAATTAAGCTGAAAATATTATAGAAAAAAATGTTTTTTTATTATGAAGCGTTCCTTTTCGGCCACGGAATATAAGCTCCGTTCTCGCTGAATCGAGTATCCAGGAGTGTACTCCACTGTGCTGCGTTCGATGGGGGCTCGAGGCCTGTGTGTGGCTTCCTCGCTTAACTTTCAGCAGGAATGACATCTGGAGAGCATTACTAGCTGATTGCGTCGTAAGTTGGCTTCGGATCAAGGGCCTAAAACGGTCCAAAATCGTAGTGCGTTCAACAACAGGCACGAGGCCCGTGTGAAGTTTCCTTGCTTAGCGTTTAGCAGGAATGACACCCGGAGGGTTATACGAATTGATTTCGTCGGGAGTTGGCTTCGGACCATGGACCTAAAACGGTCCAGAATCATAGTGGGTTCAACAACGGGCATGAGGCCCGCGTGAAGTTTTCTTGCTTAGCGCTCAGCAGAAATGACACCTGAAGGGCGTTACAAGTAGATTGCGTCGTTAGTGGGCTTCGGATCAAGGAACTAAAACGGTCCATGATCGTTGTGCGTTTAACAACGGGCACGAGGCCCGTGTGTGTCTCTTATGCAATACTATATAGTTCTTTATATATATTATTATGCTGTATGTTAAATACATAAATCTAATTTCTTGAAATTTGCACATATGTATTTCTTCACTGTACCCACCTAAAATCATATTAGTTATTTTAAAATAATGAAGAGGCTCGACACATGATTTACGATTCCAATTGTTCATTTAAGGTTTATAATTTTTCAATATCTTCATCCACCTCCTCCTCCATATTAAACTTGATTAACTTAAATACTTGTAGCTCATACAAACAGTAGACTTCAAGATCTTCAGTACGTCAGTTAGCATTATTATATTATATTTCTTTGCAACTGAAATGTTATATATGTACAAAGAATTAATTTGAAAAGTTCTTATAGCTAATGATAGCGTTTCTGGGTGTTTATTTATACACTTGCAAAACTTTATACATAAGTGGAATTTTGAAAATCAAATTAATATCTAGGGAAATGCTATAAAATATAATAACGGACGTCCTTCAACTCTTTTTTGAGGGATAATAACAAAAAAATGTATTGTGCTAAATAAAAACTTTATGCATGTGCATTATTTTGAGGTTAGGGCCGTTTTTCAGCTCTCTGTCATTCCGATATTCATTATTCTACGAAAAAAGCAGTGGGAATCTAATCCTCAAAAAAACGATACAATTTTCTATGCGCTATGCAAATTAATTATATTTGGCAAAATCAATTTTTTTGAATTAACCCATAAAAAAGTTTGGAGGACCGCCCGTTAGCATATTCCCTATCATTTTCCAAATTTTATAGACAAAATATTCATTATTCTAGGTAAAAAGCAGGGGGAACCTAAAACTGGTAAAATCGATAATTTTCTAAGTATCGCATGCCCTTAAGCTAAATATTTGATCCATACATGACCTTCCTGGCATAAACGTTTTTTTCAATCATCTAGGAGTTTCCCATTTCGATTCATAAATTTATCAATTCGCACAGTCTATCTGGTATGTACTCGCCATCGTGTTTAAGCATTTCAGCGATAATACTTTCTACCCCGGCAGCCTTACCGTTTTTCAAGTTCTTGATTATATCCCTAACCTCAGTGACACATACTTTCTCAATTGATTTTCTAACGCATTGTGTTCTACATCACAGTTCTGGTGTCCTGTAGCTTCAACTCCGAATATTAACCTAAAGTGGTCTCTCAAAGTGTTTAGTACATTATATTTTATAAAGCAGTCTTTGCTACCTTTAAAGTCGTTTTGTATTTTCTTCTCTTCTTCTGCTCTAATTTTATCTTTACTTTCCCTAATAATCGCTTAATTATGCTCTTTTTGTTTCTATATTCATTTATAGGTCTATTTCTTATCTCATTGCTAAGAGATGTCATGTTCAAAGTTCTCCTGTGCGCTTCTTTTTTGCTTTGTGGGCATCCTGAATTTCATCATTCTACCATGGATCAACAGAAATTCTTCCTACAACCGCGGTAACACACACTTCGACAGCACATCTAAGAAGGATATCCCGGAACTTAGTCCATGCGCCCTCTATACATTTATTTAATATAAGCGTCACCCAAGTTTCCTTATCTATGCTTATGATTATCTTATTTTGGAAATCTAATCGCACATCCGGTTTCTGTAAGTTCTCAATTTTGATTCGCATTTGTATTGTTTTCTTGGTTCTCTTTTTTCTCCATCCCCGACCTAACTTAATTTTGGAGACCAGAAGGTAATGATCAGTATTGCATTCATAACCCCTCATAACCCTTGTATCTTTGATTAGCTCTCTTAGTCTTTTATCCTCAACAGCAAAGACAATTACACTCTGGCTATTTCCTTAAGACCTCGTGTACATGTGGATCATTTTATGCCTAAAACAAGTATTTGTAATAAGCAGACCCCTTTCTAAGCATAAGCCAACTAATTTATCTCCATTATAGTTTGTTCTTGGATCCCTGATCCCATGATCGTAAATATTTATTGTCTCATTTAACGTGTGTCCCAGAAGGCGTATTTTACTTCTATGCAATCACCATCAACTGGCGCGTAGCATGCTATGGTAAATAGTCTTCTGATTCCTACTTTCATTCTAGCCCACAGCAGTCTGGGATATACGAAATCATGATCTCTAAAATGCTGCTTTGCTCTTTCATTCCAAATCAGACCTACTCCTTGCCTACCATGTGATTCAGTATTTACTCCTGACCACATTTCAAATCCGCCTTTCAACACCCCGTTTTCTATCATTGACATTATTGCATGTTTTCCTCAATATTAGGAGAAGATTAAAAATTAATTTTTGTCAAGCTGAAATAATTGTAACTAGAAAGTAGTGCAGAAAAAATCTTTTATGTTATTAAAGAACTTTCACTTAATATAGGATGATCTAATAAGGGGCAAATTTTTTTATTGATGGTTAAAATGAAAACGCAGAGTTCTTTTTCCAA
This sequence comes from Druon quercuslanigerum, assembly GCA_010014905.2. NCBI lineage: Eukaryota > Metazoa > Arthropoda > Insecta > Hymenoptera > Cynipidae > Druon > Druon quercuslanigerum. The sequence goes on from JAAAKG020142266.1 coordinate 9,610, forward strand.
ACGGTTTTTTTTTATTTGAGAGTGCTATCCCTCCGGTTAGTGATGGAATACAATCTCATTAACATGCAGGCCACGGCTAAGCTTGACGTAGCTGATTCTGTCGACCCAATTTTTCAGCACAATTTCCAAAGTATGCGGCATTATCTCACCAATGACTGCACGAATGTTGATCTCCGAGTGTTCAATCGTCGTTGGGACATCCGCATGGCATTTATCTTTTACGCTTCCCCACAAAAAATACTCCAACGGAGTCAAATGGCAGCTTCGCAGTGGCCAATTGACATCAACAAACCCGCTCCAAAACGGCACCAAAACAGCACAAAAACAGCAAAACGGTCAATTTTGAGCGCTTCCCAACATTGTTCAAGCGTATGTCGATCCATATTCGTTTACCGCAGACTCTCTGCTGAATTCCTGTCAAAACAGAACTGATGTAAGTGTTGCCAATCGTGAGATAAGCCCTACTTCAAAAATTAACCAACAGATGGCTCACCCTAATGGGAACGCATCCTCTGCAAGCAGCCGCTAAGTTCCGCGTTATGAATGTTTTAAAAATTTTTCTGTACTATATTTTACATATATCATTCGATGCCGGAATTGTTCTAATCTTCTATAAACATCTAGATATAAGGCTGGATCCCAGAACATACATGCATGGAATATTATACGAAGTTATTCCAGAAATTATTTAGCTTTCTTTAAAAATACTTTAAAATATAAAAATTTTAATTCTGAATGCACTTGAATAAAAAATGGATTTTAAAAGACTTGCAATATTTAAAATCATAGGCATGGAGGGGGGAAGGGGAGAGATGATAACATTGCACAAATTGAACGAAATTTTTTGTTATTTAGCCCCGACATGAAGCCTTTTTTAAGTTTCAGAATGTTTAAGCAATAAATCTCTCATACTTTATGCAAATCTATACATACGCTTAAAGACGATTAAAATAAGTCGTATTAACACAAATTTCATTATGGAAATCCACTTTTTTCGTTTTCATATGTTAAAATTGTTTGTTTAGTTTAATTTCACAGATAAATTATGTAGTATTTACCATAATATAATGCACAAATATTGCAGCTTATAAATTCAAAAGAATAATATAGATGGAATTCAAAGTCTCGACGTAACCTGTAAGTTACTTCATAATTCTTTATTTTAGATATTTAAATGGATTTCACGATAAATATTCACCTGCAATGTCAAAAACTTGATCAAAGGGAAGATCCAGGTGAACTATACCATTTTTACAATTAAAATTAACTATTAGTGTGGAAGCTAAGAACAGCATATTTTAGGGGTAGGAACGGGGTGTTGTCTCTCCTTATTGGTCGAGGGGCGTGGTATAATAACAAAAAATATGGTAGGAGAGAGGCGGTTCCTCTCCAGAATGGTCATGGGGTGTATCCTAAGTACAAAATGGCGGTTATCCTAACCGCCATCGAATGGAAGATTTCTAGTTGGAAGAATGGAGGGGCTGCGTATGCATTTATATCATAAATGGATATGTTCCGCATTGAAAAGGGGAGGGAACCCCACCTCCACCCTGTTAGTATGAGATTAGAGGAAGTATTTTATCGAGTTGGAAAAGGCGAGACCTAATTACATCGTAATATAATTATCCTAATCTTACTTTCTATTCAGGTTGAAAAATGAGTATTAAAATAAAATAAAACAAAGCTACAATTATTTAAAGGTATGTATAACATTTAATGCACTAATAAAAATGTACAATTATCCTAAATTATTCTAAGTGACATTTAGTAAATATACACATTGTTTTTGATTATAATTCCACATCTGCTTTTCTTGATTAATTTTCTAATTGTAGTATATTGTGTTACGACTCAGCAAACCACGACTTTGACGGGTACGAGTACTGCAAACGGCGACGTGGTCGTCAAACATTTGCTAAGAAGTGACATACGATATTTTATGCAAAAACTGAATGGTTTTTATATGCGAGTAGGTGTCTGTCAGGGGTAAAGTGCAGATTGGATGGAAGGGGGTTACAGGGGGGCCAATCCCCCGTAAGGAAAC
>JAAAKG020142267.1:0-11653 GCA_010014905.2 Druon quercuslanigerum
GATCGGGTGCAAATTTTCAGATTAGCACCCGATCCCGGCGAAATCCTGCGGTTGTCCTTATGACAAATAGTTTAATTTTCAATCGGGACATACGCCCTACTATTGTTCGGGGGCACACGCCCCACCTATAATCTGGGCCGGGGTGTTGAGTATAGAAATACTTATTAATATTTATCAATTGGGATTTAATATTGATCAATATTTAACAATTATTAAACAAACCTGAGTAAATAAAAGGTTACTAAGAAGATAATACAAAAACATTCAACAATTGCACGGTAAAGGAAGACACGGGCAGAGAAATATCAAAAACGCTGCATGTATATTATATATATTATATATGTAACGATTGAAAGGCTTCTCATTATCCTATACGTAGGATTATTCCAGAGCATTCTCAAGATCATCGGGAATGCACGCGAACGTTACGTCAAGCATCCAGGGTAATATTTTCCTGCCGCTTAGCTGTTTTCAAACCCAGGCGGCCAGATGATCACGCATCCACCTGCGTTTCCAGTGTCGTTGTTCGGAGCTTATCCAGCGGTATCCGCAACCTATGCGGAAGCTTATCAGAGGGCCTATCCGTCTGCTCCATCTGCAAACTACCAGGCAGCCTACCCAGTTGCTGCCCTAAAAGGCTATCCAGTTGCGCACCCTGAAACTCATAGGCTCTTTTTCCAGGAACCTATCCACCCATCTATCCGGCAACCTACCCGACTTTGTATCCAGGGGAAAATCTGATAGCGTAAATCTCATTTTGGCATGGATTTCGAGAATTCCTTTGAGGCATTCCACGATGAGATCACGGATAGAGATCCCAAGAATGAGTGCCCAGTGTTGGTATTTACCCGGTTTATAATCTTCATAAGGATAGCAAAGTGTATAAGAAGAAAATTGGCAGAACCCACTGCTAGACAAGGTTCTAACTCGAAAAACTGGCGATGGGCGAGGTCACTCAAATGGAGACGAAATCGTAGGATTACTGGATATGGCCGCACCAGAAAACTTCATCCGTTCGGATAACAAATGAACTCCGCGAACCGTTTATGCTAAGATTACCCTGGATCTATGATTAGAAAGTTAATATCTATATTCCGGATGCAAGGCTCTACGTATGTAGGGACACTAGATACACACATTTTTTAACGGACTGGATATACCTGCGTGTCAGCAAACCGAATTCCCGGCGATGCAAGTAGATAACAAGTTCCCCTCAGCTTGGAAGGACGAAAGGAATGCCTTTGTTGTCGGCTCAGCATAAGATGCGGCTAACGAGTCACATGGCTTTTCTTTAACGACCGTATCCCTGTTCTGACGAGATGAGAGCGGTAATTTTGGAACAAGTTCAGGGAATGCTCGCAGAAGGTGTAATTGAACCTTGTCAATCCCAGTATAGTTTACCGATTGTCATGACCAAAACAAATTATGAGAAACCGAGATTTTGTATCGACTTACGTAAACTGTATTCGATTTCTGAAAACGCTATTCATAATCTACCCCGAATTCAAGACTTCATCAAAGAATTGGAAAACGTGAGTATTTCCTCAACCCTGGATTTAAGTGCGCGATATTGGCAAGTGCCCCTACGTCAAGAATTAAAGAATATACGGATTTTGACGTACCACATGGGGGAATTCCTAGCAGATTTTTACATTCTCATCCTGATGAAAAGTTATTAGTTTTATGTCAAATTTGAGGAGTGAAAATTCTCTTAATCAGCTTGTTTCCTGGATGTTATGTCATCTGAAGAAATAATTCTTGTAGCTCAGGTATCTGAAAATTATTTTCCAGTAGGGAAATTAGAGGTAGATGTGCTTTAAACACCTATATCCTTTAGGATTAATTCTCAGTACATCAGGTCAACCTTTATAAAAACACTCCAGATGTATAAGTAAGATTTTAAAGCTGGGGTTAAAGTTTTATTTAATCCTTAGGTGCACAGTTTGACGTGTGCAGCTTGATATGTGTGGAGTTTCACGTGTGCAACTTAAATTTAAATTTACATCATAAGAGTATCATTTCACGTGTACAACTTAGCGTGTGCAGTGCTACGTTATAGATTAACATGTTGCAGATTTTAAAGTACATTCACAGTTCAATATGTACACATCAAAGTGTACTGTTTAATTCTTGTAGAGTTGTTAAATGTAGTGTTGATACCCCTCCGTACACCTGACTTCACGAACAGAATTCCGGCACTGCAGACGCACTACCTACAGTACATCAGCTGTACTTAGGCGCAGCGCAACTGTCATACCGATTTCGGCGCAGGTCACGCGCCAAACTTTTAGTTATTACAGGTAGTTAGGTTACATAGTAAACTTGGTAACTTGGTAAATTGATCAAACTCACAGGTAAATTCACGATCTAGTCTAATTTAACCCAGTGAACAATGCAAATTATTCGGTCAGCGTGTTTTTGCGGCTTGACATCCTGAGTAATTACGTGCAGGACGTAAATCCATAATCCATAATCCATCAACAAACTGATAGAGTACTAATACTAGTACTAATACTAGTACTAACACTAGATTTCTGTCTTGTGGGTTTTGGGTCCCTAAATGGTGAAGATTTAATTTTCTATTATTATTATTATTTTCTATTTCCATATTAAAGTCCATATATGGGCCCTCTTCAGTGATTTATTGTAGAAAAAGTTTTTTTGGTATGTTTCACTTTTTCCCTAAGACCGATTTTTGTTAGTCGACTTGTTTTTAGATGTAAAATTATTTATTTTCCTATATAACTAAAATATATTAGCAGTATTTAAAAATTTATATTTAATGCGTGATATCTTTAATTAGTGCATAACAACCGTAAATTTGTAACATTAAATTCCTATTTTAAACATGTACCTATAGTTTATACCGTATTTACTTAGAATACTCATTTTTATTTAGTGCTCATTTTGTAATGAGCATGAGAAGCATTAAATGGGTGAAACTACAAAGCTATAAATCTCAACGTATGATACGAAAAAGCATAAAAATAAAGAACGGCAAATGAGAGAGAGACGAAAAGTCAGAAAAGTGAAGAATGGGAATTAGGAAATTATAAATTTGAAAGCCTACGATACGGAACGCAGATAATTAAGATTATTAATTAACAATAGACCAAGGATACAGAGAGAAGATAATTGAAAATGGCAAACTGCATTTTAAATTTGGCTAAACTATTTGATATTTTTATACATTTTGTGCCCCTCTCCACCTCCTAGCTTCCTTTCTTGAGAATCAGACGTAATAAGAAAATTACAAATTATACATTGGGAAACCGGGAAGACGGAACGGCAACTAAGAAGTGACAAATTTGAAGACCTGATATACGGAAGGTACATAATTGAAAATGGCAATTAGTTTTTAAAATGTTGCCCTAACTACTTATAGTTTTTGTATCCCTGACTCCCCTTTTCCCTTTTTGAGCATAAGATACAATAAAAAGCAAAAACTTCGGAATTTGGAACTTGAGAGATAGAAAGGCTGATATTTGATCATGGGAATTAAGAAAGCTAAAACTGTAAAGCTGTTTTTTAGTTTTTTTCCCTTAGCTATATAATTTTTTTTATGATACTACAGCTCCTTGATCATCAGTCACAAAAAGAAGCAAGAAATTACAAATTATAAATTTTAAAACCTGGGAGACCGAAGAGCAACTTAGAAGTTTTAATTCTGATGACCATGTGATACGGAAAACAGATATTTTAAAGAAAATTAAAATTATCGCTCTGTTTTTGAAATTATAAATATCATTTGAAAACCTGAGATACGGAAGGAAGACATTTAATAAATGGCGAATTCTTCTTGATTTTTTTCTTAAACAGTTATGATATGCACACCTAAGATATGAAAAAAATGGATGCAAGTAAAAGCCTAAATTTATAAATTTGAACATGAACTACGGAATTGTAAGAAACAACAAAACTATATAGTTAAACAATTTTATATTAGCACAAAATAAGCGTGTTCTACTGCTTACAGATTGACTGTAATATCTCTCTTTTGCATTAAGTTCGAAAATTCTATGCTGGATTGTGCCGACTTCATATTTTTCGTGTCACTAACAAAAAAATACAGTGCTCTGCTCCTTGGTTTTCAGCATACTATTTGAACTTGAAAATGTAAAAAGCAGACACACAAAACATCAATTCAATGAAAATGATGAAAATTATAAAAAATGATAAAAATCAATGATAAAAAATGCTGGAGTCACCAACCTTAAGATATTGAAGTTATTTTTTTAAATCTCAAATATTTCGTGTAGTTTTTTTAAATATTTCTATTCAGTTTTTTATTTCGAATTTTTATTCGACTTTTTTTTATACTAATTTTAAAAATATGGCATGAGTTTATATTAAAAGTATGGCATGAGACAAAATTTAAAACAGATTGCTTATTTCAATGACCTGCATTCGGTGTCGCTGTTTTTTAAATTTATATTTTCTTAATTACCATTTTTTATTTGTCTGTTTTTCTATATTATAAGTTCAGATTTATAACTTTGAATATAAAAACTTTTTTCTAGAAATGTGAAATGTGGCCTGTATAATTTACGTGTTGTATTTTCTTACAGAAACCTGTGATCTTACGTCGTTGTACACAGGAAAAATAATTTCCATCGAAGAACGATGTAAAATTACAAACAAATTTATTACAGTCTGGGCATGTTTCATTATATCGTTTAGCATGGCTGTGCCGAAATTCTTTCCGTACTTCAATGTTACAGTTCTATACAAGTTATATTAAAACAACTTTTTAAGGGCCTTATATATTTAAATATTTATTTATAGACTGCTTAGCCTTCCTCTGTGAAAAATTAACTATGACAGTTTTGGACAACAAAATGTTAGTCGTGGGCTTACTGGAACAGTTATTGTCTATACCAGGAAGTGTAGCAATACAAGTTCTGTACGCAATACTTCCTCTAACTAAGATAAGCAACTCGATAAGAGATACTCTTGTTCTCGTACTAAGGAAAGCATTAACGACGAGAGATACTTATACGCGTCAAATGGCGGTGATCGGATTTCTACAGTTACTAAAGAATCTCAAGGTGTCTTCTCTATGTGCCTTAAGCCAAGGAAATTCCTCTTCTACTACGTCAACATCCACTTCTTTAGTTCTCACAGAGGTTTGTAAACGCACGATTTTTATCATATTCTCTTTTAAAATCTCACAAAAAATAGAAATTATTTTTAACTCTTTAGGCAACTCTTGAGAAAGAAAAGCGTAATGTAACACAGGATCCTCAATATAACCTGTCCCTTTGCCAAGAGCTATTGTCTATATTGAGAAGATGCTTCATATATGATTATCGAGTTCGTCTCTACTTATACGAAGGTAACCTATTTAGAATTTTTTAATGTGAGGGTCTGCTGTTTGAGAATAACGCTTTACTTATTTTTTGTGGTTGGGTGTCATCTAAAAATTACGTAAAATATGTTTTCACAATGGCAAAATTTATTTCAAAAATGCGACTTATTTGGCATAAATTAAGGCCTTGGACTGACGCTACTATTACTACCTATTAACATTTTTTGAAAAAGCTTTGAAACGCTCTTTCTATTATTTAGAAGAAAGTGTCACTAATGCTAATATTTTCTCACATTGCCCACTGCGATATCTTTGTGACGGATTTTTCTGTTTCTGGAAATAGGACGCTCTTTTCCGGCCAAATATTAGATTACTCACTATCCAATTCATATTGATTTACAGTTTTGGGGTGCTCTCCGTTAATGGCTATCTGTCTCCTTTCCGTTTTCCAAATCAAGGTTATTTTAGAATCAGTGCCTAAAATTTGGTGTGACAACTAGGGTAACAATGAGAAGGAGAGATGAGAGGAGACACGATAATGAACATGAGTGTACACAAAAGTGCGTGCCGTAGTGTAGATAATGTTACAACAGGTATCATATGAAGCAAGTGTTCCACGAAAAAAATGTACTAACTAAGCTGCAAATTAATTTTTCGCAAATTCCGTTATATGAGGTGGTAGGTAATCTGAAGAAATGATTGTAGGCATAGTTTAGCTTCACTGACATCAAGAGAAGTATTCATGATAATTTATCAATTAGGCAAGAATATTTTATATATATTTCATTTTCTGTTAAACGGTCAACTATACACATGATTTTTGCCGCTATTTTGAACTAATATAAAAAAAGCACAATGTTTAAAATTTACTGAAATTTTGTTCCTGCTTAGGTATGCCATCTAGATAGAAAGTATATGTATACAAAATTTTACCTTTTCTAGAATTAATTCGTAGTTAGGGTCATATTTATTCTTTGTTGATTGCGGCTACCATTACCTCCTCTTTCCATAACTCTGGCCACTCTTCTCCGGTCCATTCTATATTTCTGTTGAAATCTCTTGTAGAAAATTTCTCTTATGGTCTGAAAATTTATTTCTTCTGGAAGAAATTTTATCTTTTTATTTGTTCAACAATTAATCTGTTTTAGTTAAGGAGTTCTGGTTGAATTTAAAACTCATCCTGTTATGTTAAAATTTCTACTGTTTGGTTAAATATTCAAACTATGTGGTTAATGGTTCATCTATTCACCTGGCACGTCAGGGGATCCACCATTTCTGGCCGTGTGTCGTATACTATTTTTCTTCGTCCCAGACCGAAATTTCGTTTAATAAATGAATATTATTGAACATAATAGTGCTGTCGGATGCTAGCTTGCACTCGACTATATAATAACTACTGCTTTAACTTTTGTGGCTCGCGGCTGCGCACCCCATAGATCACTTTATATAGCACGACGCGCAGATTTTAATTTCCGCTATCAGCTGATTTATCAGTAGTAGATAGAAAATCAAAAACACAAACACAGACTAATGAAGTAAGAAAATTCAACTACACATAAATAAATGAACGCACAGAGAGCACTGCAACGCGAAGTGATGTAAGATATTTTCAGGTTATAGAACGAGTGCGAGTGCGATTCTACCTAGCGAGCTATGAAAACATAGCAGTCAATCAGAAGCGCGCATTAATCCAGAAAGCCACAAAAACTATCCTTCCCTGCTTAAAAACGATCCGGGAAACACGTAGTTTCGGGAATAGGATTAAAGATTCGTCTGTTGTATCAAAAACAACGTTTTGTGGTTAAAGTTATTCCTTTTTTGTTTGCAATTTCGATCATTTGGTTTCAAATTCGTTCTGGAAGGATGAAAATTTATCTATTTGTTTCAAAATTCGTCACTTTTGCGGGAAAGTTTAACTGTTTTTTTTTTAAATCCAGCTTTTGGTCCTAAAATTAATTTTGTTTATTTGTTCAAAATTAACTATTTAGTTGAAACCCCATCTTTCTTGGTTAAAAATTTATCTTTATTGAAAATTCATCTTTTAGGCTTTAAAAGTCAAATATTTTCCAAAATATTCGACTTTTTAGCTTTATATCAATTTTATTTAAAAGAATATATTCTCTTATTTTTATAAAAAAGCACTATTTTCCATGTTTCAGAATATTTTTGGCTATTGCGAAGTATAATTTCGTATCTGTGACGTCACCCTGGGGGTTTCAAGCTTTGTTTGTTGATCTGTGACGAAGGAGAGAGCTAGATATAGTGATAAAGCCCCTAAAGTAATGGATTCTTCTTAAATTTGCTCAGGAATCAGTAATAATTAAAATAAATAAATCTTCTGTTTGCAAGTCCCAAAATCTTGACATTTTTGTTGTTTAAATTTCTACACATCGTCATACGTAAGGGAATATGTCTGAACCCTTTCATTTTTAAATAGAAAAATTAGTGATATCATTTTTGTAGACGCAACGTTATTAATTTTACTATATTGGCTAAAGGTACTTATTAATTATAGTCTCTAATTGATTGGATGAATTCACGTGGATTGCCACATAAATTTCGACATGAAATTCCAGACGGAATTCTACCTGGATATTTTCACCTAGGATGAGTCTGATGTCTGATTTATTAATATAAAAATTGCAAGCTATTAATACTCGATTTTTGTTATAGGCCTCTATGATGCTATTAATGTCAACTCAGAATTGACAGAATTTGTGACTGAGATGCTTCTTGAACACTTTAAGCTCTTTTATGAGCCCGATGAAGATATCGTGCCACCTGTTATTTTTGACAAATGCACAATGACTCAAGGCGCTGAAGAGATTTTACAAGAACCTTTAGGTGAATTGTTTTTTCTGATACAGAAAATATACATAAAGACAGCTTCGAAGAATTATGCATCTGTACATCAATTTGCTATGATACTAGAATCTTTTTGCAGAAGGATGTCTCGAACTGAAGCAGAACACCTACATTTGGTAAATTAATTTACATCTCGTTCCTCAGTATTTATCAGATTTATATGTATTAGGCTTGATTTCAAAATTCCTGTAAATTTTTTAGAATGAAACAACTGATTTGCTGGACAATCTTCCTAAATCACAAAAAGCGTTGCACAGACTGAAACTGACAATCTCTGTCTGCGAGGCATTAATAGCCTACAGATTTGGAGCTTGCTCCGTGGACAGCGTTCATTTTGCTCAAAGTGTCGTTAGCTTATTCAAATCTTACCTTCGTTTTGTTGATTTCCTCAAGGTAATAAAATTTTATCAAATTATATATTTATTAAGTTGTAGGTTTCACAGCCTTTCTGTTGCTTCTCTAGACGTCACACGTTTTCCTTTGTTTAAACAGAGACGAGAATAAAATTTCATTGAAGCCAAAAGGGATACAAAGATATAAACAAAAGAAAAACGTGTGAAGTATTATGTGCACGATCCCTGATATGAAATGAAACAAGCTGATACCATTTGCCAAGATAGTTAGCACTTCATGAAAAAAAACATTTGAAGGAAATCCGTACTGAATAACTTACGGTCGAATTATAGAGCGCTCGAGGCTAGATAGTCAGCCGTTAGCCGTCAGCGTTCAATTTTTTTCTTATCCTTTTTTTTGATAATTTAACGGTAAATATGCTATAAATATTATAAAAATAATAATAAATGGCAAATAAATATTTTTTAAGTCGACAAATTACTGTTTCTAACACAAGAATGAGTTTATCATTAAGTCTATGACTGCAATATGTAACAGATAATTTTTAAGCAATAAGCATTATTAATTTGTAATTTATCGACGTTTTTAACAGCGAAAAATTAGTTTAGAAAAATGATAAGCATGAAAAAAATAGCCTAGACATGTAAAGAACGTGGCAGGGCATAGTGTCCCCTAAGGCAAAAATATAAGTATAATAATTACCTGAGTTCAGAATACTGTAAGGGTTGATGGCTTTACAATATTTCCGTGGCTTTTTAACTCTTATACAATTAAGCATATAGATATACGGTGTTATGGGTTAGTATGTTGGTAAGCACGAGATAAATCTCACACACGCATTAAGTACCCTCTGTTCTTTACATCGAGTTCAAGTGATATGTAGTACGCATTTTTGTAGTGCATTCAAGTGATCTGATAAAAGCATTGTAGCTAATTTGACATATTGGGCAAAGTCTGATTTTTCCCCCATTATTCACGGACTGGGTTGTAGTCAGGTGCATGATAGGTGGACCAGCAGCTTCATTTGGAATCCGAACCACCAGAATCTCGATAAAAAAAACCTATAAAAATATCCACATTTACGTGCTCAGGGATCGAAACCCGGACGTCTGACGTGAAGTCCGAGCACCTAACCATATGAGTTACCGAGGCTCCTAGAAGGTAAGCAAGATGGACTTTGTAGGCCTACTCAGCTCGAAAAGAAGAGCTTAATATTTTGCCCGTTTTTTTTCTTCGTTTGCCGTGATATTATCCTTGGCTAATGCAGAAAATTCCATCACGTAGATTATGTTGGTCTTTAGATCTTGAAGGATAATATCATTATTATCATTCTTACCATTATCTGACAACGTCAAATATATTATTATTTTTTTAAAACTTGTTCTCGAGTGAAAACAGTCACATCTGCATGTTTTCTGAGAGCTACCATCTGCTACTCTACAGGTTTCCAGTCGTTTGCTTCTTGATTATCGAGAAACTTGCTTACAATGAGACAGGTGTTTAATAAAACCGCCTTCTGAGCTGCTACCAGTACTTTACTGACTCCTAAATGAGTGATGTGTTCAGTGCATCTTGCGTGCAAATTGCCTGTAGCCTAAATCACAATAAGATGAATAGATGCATGCTTCGCATTCCTCCATATGGTCTTCACATCTTGCCTTAGCTCGCTATACTTATGGATCTTGGTTGTATAGGTTGACTGCAAATTTCGGTTATGTAAACAAGCAATTTTGATGTGTAGACTCGTCCATATTTTTTTCTCGCATCGCGATGTCAGACCGATTGGATCGGATGTAATGATCCGTCTGGATAGTAACGTCCCAATCTAATATGTAATTTTCGTTTTCTAAAACGGGCATAAGAATATATCTACAGAAAGAATGTATCTACAGAAAGGCATCGAGTTATAGGTTTAGGGCAAGTTGTTGATCTTTAATGCCTGCCATATCATTATGTCTGTACATATATTCTCTCTGAGCCATTACGCGACAGCCATCAATAATGTGCTCGATGGATTTATTGGTATCTCCACATAATCAGCACCGGACAACCACGTATTTATGTAACACATGTTTATGATAACTTTTGGTGCTGACAACCTTGTTCTGAATCGCAATAAGGAACCTTTCCTTTTCTGGATAAAGGACACCCTTTCTCAGTCAAACATTGGATGCCTCACTATCCACTTCATGTTGATCTGCCGTTTGGGGGTGCTTTTGGTGGATGGTCTTCTGTTTCCATTGCATTTCGAATTCCTCTATATTTTCTGCCTTGATATTTAAGGCGTCCTCTGAGGACAAATTCAAGGGCACGTTGTTACGATTTGCTTTACAGATGATTTTGCACAGCGCAACAACTGCCTTGCTGTTGTTGTTTGGTGTTATCATTGTTCCCACGAGAAGCTAGGGAAAAGGGTTCGTCCATCCTTGTAGAGCCCCGAAAAGAAGGATAAGCCTGCGTACTATGAGAGGTCGCCCGATATCTCAGAGTCACCATTCTAGACACCTCACCCAGGTGCCATTCAGCTTTCGGCACAATTTTCTTCACGCCTCCACTATGGGGTTCAATTCCTTCGGGACCACCCCTGGACAATTGTCCGTGACTGCCTATTAATGTTTTGTAACCATATTCAACAAAAACCCTTGGTACATGGAGCCTCTATCCGCAACCCGAGGACGCGTACAGTGGCATTGTCATAGGCCCTTCGGTTTGATTCTAAAGGAATCAAAACCGAACCCGAATGGGCACGGTTTTCATACCTCCGCTTGGCGGTTAATTCCTTCGGGAGCACCCCTGGATAATTGTCCGTGACTGCGTATTAATTTTTTGTAACGATAATCAGCAGAAACTTTTGGTACGGGGGCACTCTAACCGCAACCCGATGACGCGTTCGGTGGTGTAAATTATCACACAAATTATTTTACTTTTTAATAAAAATCGATTCTCTCATTTTTCTTTTATGGGTAATAAATTTGTTTTCATATACTTCAGAACTAACAAGGCATTCTCGACAATAAACTCTATTTCCCTAGGAGCGTTTAGTGGAGCAATATCAAGGTTAATGCCGTAAGAGTGACAGAGATGGTAATAAAGCACTCTTAATGCCGCATTGTGCCTTTGGATGTA
>JAAAKG020142268.1:4164-62271 GCA_010014905.2 Druon quercuslanigerum
TTAAAAATTAAATAATGTTTTAAAATTTTCTACATTTTGCCAAGAATATTAAGAAAATTTGTTTGTTCTCTTGAAATGTTTCGAAATTATTTTAAAGCTTTTAAAGTTTTTGTCCGAAATGTTAAAAAATACACATTTTTAAAAATCTTTTACAATTGAAAATTCGTTTTAAATCTCGTAAATTTTTCTAAATATTTTTTCAATATACTTGATTCGATTTTGTTTTTATTTTTTAATCCTACTAAATTGAAATATCTTGCTCTCTTTATTGAAATTTTAGGAAACCGTTTAAAATGTTTTAAAATATTTTTGTCCATTATTTTGTCCAAAGTGAACTTTTTTATTGAATATTTATATTTTTGGCTAAAAATTCACGTTTCTTGTAAAGAAATCGCCTTTTTGGCCTTAAATTTTTCTAGCGTTAAATTATTTTTGGGTTCAAAAATTTAACTATTTTTTTCTAAATTTGCTTGTTTATTTTGTTTGTTTTTTACTAAGGATACATTTTTAAACGAAAAATTGGTGTATTTATTTTTACCGGGTTTGGTTCGAAATTTAACTATTGTATTGAGAATTTGCTAATTTCTTTTTGTTTAATTTAACAGTTTTGGACCAAAATTCATATTTTTTGTATAAATTTATTCTTTTTTGGTTTAAAATACAAAAATTTGGCTAAAAAGTACTCATTTTTTTCCAAAATAATTTTTTGACTTCAAAATTAAACGATTTTGTTGAAAATTTGTTGTTCTAAAAACATATCTTCTACTTGCAAATTCCACTGTTTTGTGAAGAAATTCATCTTTTTGGCCTAAAATTATGATGGATTCGTAAACATTCAACTATTTTGTTGACAGTCAACTTTTTCTTAAATTACTTTTGCATGTAAAATTTATTTCTTTAAAATTCAAAAATGTATTTTTCTTGGATGAAAATTTATTTATTTGGTTAAAAATTCTATTACTTTATCAAAAATGAAAATTTCTGGACGAAAATTCTTTTTTCTTTGAAAATTCTACTGTTTGGCATAAAATTTTAAAAAATTTGTTAAAAAATTCTACTGCTTGATTAAAAATGACTTTTTTAAATAAACTTCTTTGTTGAAAATTGATTTTTTTAGGTTGCAAATTTATTTATTTCAAAGAAAACTTGTATTTTACTGTAGAAAGTTTATTTTCATGGTTAACATTTTTTTTTTATTTTTTTATTGTAGGAAACTTAATATCATTTAGTATAAATTTACTCGTAAAAAATCTTTAAAAATGTTGAATTTAATCTCTAAAATGAAAATATTTGACTAAAACATGATGTGTTTCAATTTGGTTAAAAATGTTTTTTTCAAAATTCATATTTTCTGATTGAAATTCTCCTTTTTTTAGAAAATTCGCATTTTGATCTAAAATTTTAACAGTTTCAAAAAAGATTCAACTATTTGGTTAAAAACTTTTTTATGATTTTCCCTTATTCCATCGAGCTGCAACGCAAATAATACAACAGAAAGCCCATTTCGCTGATCAATCCCTCTAGCAATCACTCCAGGCAAAGAGCTTCACCAAGTCGTAATCTAAAGTCGTCCACTTGGTCCCACAATATCTATAAATAAATGGACATTTTGTTTGTTGAAAATTAATCATTGTGGTTAAAATTTTTTTTTAAAATAACTACTTTGTTAAGAAAAAGCATCATTTTTAATTAACACGTTTTTTTTTGTTTTTTGGCAAAAGATACATTTAAAAAAAATTTTAATTTATGTATTTGGTCTAATTTAAAATCTGCTTTTTTCAATTAATAGTATGATTTAAAATAAAATATTTTTTCTTTGAAATGTTAATTAAAATATTTTTTTTTTAAATTTTACCGTTTTTGGTTGCAATTGAACTTCATAAAAAAACCCTTTCAAAGAAAATTTATCTTTTTGGCCTAAAATTTTAACATTTTCTTAAACAAATTATTTGGTTGAAAAGGAATTTTCTTTTAATGAAATTTTTTGTTGAATTTTTTATGTATTATAAATTAACGTATTTTAATGTTTAGTCGACCTTTTTGATAGGAAATTTATCTTGAAGGTTAAAATTTTTTTTTATTTAATTATGTTATTAAAAATTAATTTTTCTGTTAGAAAATTCATATCTTTTTATATAAATTAAAATCCTTTTGTTTTAATTACAATGAATTGAATACAAATTAATCTGTTTCGACTGTAGATTAAAATTTTTTAAAATAAATATTTAGTTAAAATTGGAACATTTTTTTATCGAAAATTCATATTTTCTGTGTAAAAAATCTACTGTTTTGTAGAAAAATTCGGCTATGTGGACTAAAATGTTAACAGTTTGGTTAAAAATCTAACTATATCTTCAGTTCGAAAATGTAATTTTTTTTAAATTTAAAATGCAACTAATTAAATAAAAATTAATCTGCTTGGTTAAAACTCTTTGTCGGAAATTGACTTTTCTGATTGAAAATACAAATGCAGAAAGTTCGTCTTTTTGGTAGAAATATAATCTTTAAGGTTCAATAATTGGGTTTTTTGAAAACTTATCTATTTGGTTGAAAATTTATTAATTTTTTCAAAAATTAATGATTCTGGTCCAAAATTCATATCTTTTAGTAAAATTTAATCTCTTTTGGTTTAAAATGTAACAATTTGACTTAAAATTAATCTGCGTCGATTAAGGACTTAACTTTTTTTCAAAAATATTTTTTTTACTTCAAAATTTAACTATTTAGATGAAACACTGAAAACTTTTTTTTGAAAATTCATAGTTTTTGGTTTGAAATTCCCCCTTTTTGTGAAAATTTTTTGGAACAAAATTAATATTTTGTGGTTAAAAATTCATATTTTCCGTTTAAAAATGCTGCTGTATTGGAGAAAATTTCTCTTTCTGGACTAAAATTACAATATTTTGGTAAAAAAAAAAAAACTTAACTATTTCGCTGAAAATACATTTTTTTCAATACACTTTATCGTTGAAAATTTCTCGCAGATTCATCTATTTGGTTAAAAATGTAATAATTTTGTTAAAAATTAATTATTCTGGTAAAAAATACATACCATTTGGTATAAATGTAATATTTCCGTTTTTAAAATGAAACAATTTAAGTGAAAATTAATCTATTTCGATTAAAGCTTTAACTATTTGTTAAAAATTAATCTTTTTGGCATAAAATTTTAACATTTTCAAAAAAGATTCAACAATTTGTTAAAAACTTGTTTATTTATTTCCACTTATTACGTTGAGCTGAAATGAAGGAAATTCAGGAAAAAAATAAATGGATGAGGTTTTGAAAAAAATATTTAACAATTCAGATTCACTAGAAATTTATTTCGTCGATTTCTTAATTAAATCTTGGAGAGTCAGCTTTTTTGGTAGATAATTAACCTTTATGGTTAAGAATCTTTTGAATTTGGAAGTTCAATTATTGAGTCAAAATTGAACTTTTTTGATAAATATTTATATTTTTTGTCTGAAAATTTAAACGTTTTGTAAAAAATTTTTTTTTATTATTGTTGTTGTTGAAAATTCGTCTATTTGGTTGAAAATTTTATTAATATTTCTGATAGAATATTCGTATCTTATGATACCCATTTTGTCTGTTTCGACTGAAAATTTAACTATTTTGTTCAAAAAGAATTTTTTTTCTCTTGAAAACTCAACATTTTTGCATGCAATTTTTAAACTGTTCTTTATAAATGAAAAGTTTTGGTTAAAATGATTTTTTTTAATGTACTTCTTTGTTGAAAATTTATTTTTTTAATTTGCAAATTCATATATTTATTGCTGTTTTTTGCGATTCATCCTATTGGTAGGAAATTTATTAATTTTGTTATAAATTAATTATTCTGGTGAAAAATGTTTTGCAATAAATTCAATCTTAAAAAATCTTACAAAATCTTAAATTTTATCTTCAAAATGCAAAAATTTTACTAAATAATAATCTGTTTGGACTAAAGATTTATTTATTTTCATAAAAATAATTCTTTTTTTTTTAATTCAACTATTTGTTTGAAAACTTGTTTATCATGTTCCCTTGTCCCATCGATCTAATATGCGAGAAATGCAGGAAATAAAGTTGATCCCAATTCGCTGATCAATCTATCTAGCAAATTAATATTTTCTTAAATTTACATTTTGGGTAAAAAGTTTTTTTAGTTTGAAAATTTATCTATTTTGCGGGAAACAATTCATCTTTTTGGTAGGAAATTTAATAATTTTGTTAAAAATGAATTATTATGGTAAAAAACGTATACCTTTTGGTATAAATTCAGTCTTAAAAAATCTTACAAAATCTTAAGTTTGATCTTTAAAATGCTAAATATTTACTAAAAATTAATCTTCTTAGACTAAAAATTTATCAATTTTGATTTAAAAAATTCTTTTTTTGTAAATTTAATTATTTGTTTAAAAACTTGTCTATCATGTTCCCTTGTTCAATAGAGCTGAAATGCAGGAAATAAATTCGAACCCAATTCGCTGATCAATCTCTCCAGCAATCAGCCCAGGCGTTGTTGTTGAACATTTGTCGATTTGCTTCAACATTTTATTCATGTTTCTGGTCGAAAATTAATATGTTTAGATACCAAAATTGTCTGTTTGGTTTAAAAATTTAACTATTTTGTTCAAAAATAATTTTTTTCTCTGAAAATTCAATGCAAATTTTTGTTTGAAAGCTATTTTTCTTAATGAACTTCTTTTTTGAAAATTCATTTTTTAGGTTGCAAATTCATATATTTTAATAAAAACTCGTATTTCTTGTTAGAAAATTAATCGTTAAGGTTAAAATTGTTGTTTTTTGCGATTCATCTTTTTGGTAGGAAATTTAATATCTTTGTTAAAAATTAATTATTCTGGTAAAAAACGTATACCTTTTGGTATAAAGTCAGTCTTAAAAAATCTTACAAAATCTTAAATTTGATCTTTAAAATGCAAAATATTTACTAAAAATTAATCTTCTTAGACTAAAAATTTATTAATTTTGATTTAAAAAATTCTTTTTTTTTGTAAATTCAATTATTTGTTTAAAAACTTGTCTATCATGTTCCCTTGTTCCATAGAGCTGAAATGCAGGAAATAAATTCGAACCCAATTCGCTGATCAATCTCTCTAGCAATCACCCCAGGCGTTGTTGTTCTTGAAAATTTGTCTATTTGCCTGAAAATTTTATTCATGTTTCTGGTCGAAAATTAATATGTTTAGATACCAAGTTTGTCTGTTTGGTTTGAAAATTTAACTATTTTGTTCAAAAATAGTTTTTTTCTCTGGAAAATTCAATACACATTTTTGGTTGAAAATTATTTTTTTAAATGAACTTCTTTGTTGAAAATTGATTTTTTTAGGTTGCAAATTCATATATTTTTATGAAAACACGTATTTTTTGGTACAAAATTAATCGTTAAGGTTAAAATTGTTGTTTTTTGCGATTCATCTTTTTGGTAGGAAATTTAATAATTTTGTTAAAAATTAATTATTCTGGTAAAAAACGTATACATTTTGGTATAAGTTCAATCTTAAAAAATCTTACAAAATCTTAAATTTGATCTTTAAAATGCTAAAATATTTACTAAAAATTAATCTTCTTAGACTAAAAATTTATCAATTTTGATTTAAAAAATTCTTTTTTTTTGTAAATTTAATTATTTGTTTAAAAACTTATTTATCATTTTCCCTTGTTCCATCGAGCTAAAATGCAAGAAATGCAGGAAATAAATTCGAACCCAATTCGCTGATCAATCTCTCTAGCAATCAGCCCAGGCGTTGTTGTTGAAAATTTGTCGATATGCTTGAAAATTTTATTCATGTTTCTGGTAACGAAAATTAATATGTTTAGATACCAAGTTTGTCTGCTTGATTTGAAAATTTAACTAGTTTTTTCAAAAATAATTTTTCTCTGGAAAATTCAGTGTAAATTTTTGTCAGACAACTATTTTTTTTAATAAACTTCTGTTTTGAAAATTGATTTTTTTAGGTTGCAAATTCATATATTTTGATGAAAAATCTTATTTTTTGTTAGAAAATTAATCGTTAAGGTTACAATTGTTGTTTTTTGCGATTCATCTTTTTGGTAGGAAATTTAATCATTTTGTTAAATATGAATTATTCTGGTAAAAAACGTATACATTTTAGTATAAATTCAATTTTAAAAAATCTTAAATTTGATCTTCAAAATACAAAATATTTACTAAAAACTAAACTTCTTTAATTAAAGATTTATTAATTTTGAATTAAAAATTTCTTTTTTTGTAAATCCAACTATTTTTTTAAAAACTTATTTATCATTTTCCCTTGTTCCATCGAGCTAAAATGCAAGAAATGCAGGAAAAATATTCGAATCCAATTCGCTGATCAATCTCTGTAGCAATCACCCCAGGCGAGGAGCTTCACAGAGTCATAATCGAAAGTCCTCCAGTCGGGCCCACAGTATCTATAAATAAATGGACGAGGGTTTAAATAAAATATTCACCAATTTAGATTCACTAGAAGTTTATTTCGTCGCTTTGACAAGTATAGCCGGATTACACTGCAGAGTGTACCAATACTCGTATTTTTCTCTAATTATATAATATATTCATTTCTTTATATTTCATATATGTATAGTTCGTTCTTTTCGTTTCCTTCTATCTCGATAGCATACAAAAGGATACAGGCACACAAATATCAAATATGCAACTCGTTATACATTGTCAATAATTACACTCACAGTGGTAACCCTTACGTTACTTACGCATATGTTACAAATATATACAACAATCGCGATCGCTCGCATTTTTCCTTCGGCTTATAATAGTAGTCATAATTTCTATAACGTCGTTGCTTACCTATATTTATTATTATATTTATATTAATTACAAATTATTTACATTGAGAAATAATACGTGCATTTAATACCTCGAGTCTGTACATACATGTATAGATCACTCATTATAGTATATATAGTATATAATAATATATATGTACATATATGTCAATATATGCACATACATACGTGTATATACATACATTTATGCATATATATGTTCATATACATATATATGAATATATAAGTACATACATACGTGTATATACATACATGTGGGCATATGCATATATGTGAACATATATGTGCATACATACACATATATACCTATAAATATGCATATATATATATGCATTTTTATGTATATATATATATATATTCATTATATTACCTTAAGTCTACGATAAATCGCCATATATATATATCGCAACTCGCCGTGTAATGTGGTCCGGAGGAGAGCTATATTTAAGAGACACTTAGAGAGACACTATGCGTGTATCTGCACGTGTTTATGCCTGCATTCATATTTACATAGATATGCACACTCGATTAAACGATTAAATTATGCGATGCTTCTTTCTTTCGTGGAAACACTTAAGATTACCAGGAAGCGGGACTTATGTGCCACTATTCATTGAGTTACGCTCAAGCGGGGCAATGCGAGACACGAAGGGGGGAAAGCAAGACACACGAAATATTGAATTCCGAGAATGATGCTGATTTTTTTTTTAGCTTAAAAATAGGTGGAGATACTGTGAAATGAAGTGGTGAAAATGGAAATGTTGGATTTTATTAATTGATGTTGGATTCTTTTAAGGAAATTGTAATGTCTCGCTTTGCCCCGGTTTAGGGTAGTTTATGGTACTGTTGCACTAGCGGGTTGCTACAGAACCCTGGTTTTTTTAGAAGCATCCCAGTTCAATTTTTTTAAATTTCATATTGATTTTTAAACTATTTTTCGCAAAATAATTTAAGGATAATATCTTGTAAAAATATTAGTAAGTGCAGACTCAGGTGAAATATTTTTTTATGATCGTTTTTTAATAAGCACATTGTTTTATCATTTTAATATAGGCATTATTTCTGCTCAAACGCAGGAATAAATTTTGTTTATGACTGATAAAATTTTATGCAATTTTTTTTAGTTTCTGAACTTTATGAATGTTTGAAAATTTATGAAATACCGAATATTTCAAAATTAGTGGTTCTTTATAAATTTACCACAAATTTGTGATACTTTGTAAGAAAACCATAATTTTCCTAATTTATAAGTTACTGAAAATTGGAAAATTTTGGTAAATTTATAAATTACACCAAATTTTGGAAAATTAAGTAATTTCCACAAAAATTTATTTCTGAAATTTTTTAAATTTAGAAAATTTGGAAATTAATGAAATTGTGAAAATCTAACATATTTTCAATATTTATAGAATTTCGAAAATTATAGAAATTTATGAATGTATGAAAATTTAAGAAATTTATAATGAATTTATAAATCATTAAATAACATTTTATTCATACAATTTTTTTAATTTCGAAAATTTATTTATTTCTTATTACTTATCAAAATTTTGAAGTCTAATATTTTGAAAACTTATGAAATTTGTAAAATTCAGAAAATTGATTAAATTCTTTAATAATACGAAATTTTTAAATATTAAAAAATGTTGAAAATGTATGAAATTTTGGAATGTTTTTAATAAGAAATATAGTAATTTATAAAATTACAATACATTTCTTTTAATTGCAAAATAACAGTGATTTTGGTAATATATAAATTATAAAAAAATTAAATTTGGATATTTTCAAATTTTCTGAAATTTAAAGAATATATAAAATTCTGAAAATTTATGAATTTTAGAAAATTTTAAATGTTCATAAAAATGTTCATAAAAACATTTATATAATTCGTCAAATTTTAAAATTATATGAAATTTGTAAAAATTAAAAACTTTTGATAATTTTTATTTGCAATAAATTCATGATAATTTTTGTTATTTTTATAAATTTTATAAATTTATAAAACTATCCGTACTTTATCTTTATTCTCTAGGGAGTATAAATTAATTTTTACTCCCTAGGCAGTTAAAAGTACTTTTTACTACCTATGAATTAGAAATGACATTTTACTCTCTAAGGGGTTAAAATTACATTTTGCGCCCGAAGGAGTAAAAAACATTTTAATCCTTAGGGATTAAAAATTTTAAATTCCCGAAAAAATCAGATTTCATGTAAAAATAAATTATACTCTACATAGAAAAAAAATTATTATTAAATTTTTCGCGGGAATTTTAAACTTAGGTAATTTATTTTTTTCCAAAATATACTATTGCCGGTAATGTGAAAAATTGACAATTTAAACATTTTGGTAGGTTTATTTACATTCTTGTTTCAATAATTATTTTTTTACAATTTGATTTGAAAAGTAAATGATTATATTTTGAAATACTTATGAATAAAAAAATCAAGTTATTTATTCAAAATCATTTCTTAATTTTCCAGTTATTGTAGCAACCCCGAATTACTATTTTTCATGAACGTCGATCCAGAGAAGAATCTGATTTAAATAAATAAAAATCAGCCGATTCGTGTAAATATTAAAAATTGGTCCCTGGTTGAAAAATACATTTTTACTATCGTTTTGATATATTGAATATTTTGTTGTATGACTTCCAGTTCAATCGAACCGGAAGTTAAATCCGCTCTAGGGAACTAAGGATTATTTTTGAAAGGAAGTGCAAATATTTCACAGACAGCTTTTCGATTCTTCCTGGATACGTCTGGCAGTTTATTGTTTGTTATTTTTTTTTTTTTTACGCAGCGAGTTGTTATATACGAGAGCAATCCTTATCTTGTGACCTTTACAGACTAACCTTTTTTACCCTTAGAATGCTCCTGCTTTCAATATTTAATTTCGTTTACAGCTAGAAAAAGTCTACGTCGCCAGGTAGGATAAATTGATATTAAATTGTCGAAATCCTTTGCGCTTCTCTGAAGAAAAGAACTCGAGAGGAGCGTACAGGTTTTCTAAAAATAATAAAATCTCGGCATTCCATATTTACGCTACCTTCCAAAGACATTCTGAATTTAATACTACATTTTTCTACAGATTGTCGCGATTTTATTACAGATGTATTATTATTATGAAAATAAAAAAGAGGGATTAAAATTTCAGGTATTCGAATTACATTTTTTTATAGAAGGTAATATATAGGGATGGGCGATTCTCGGGAAAAATATAATCGATTCATTTTCTGATTAATCGATATAAATTATTTAGTCTCAAACAATCGATTCTTGAATAGAATTTAAAGGAATAATACTAATTTTAAATTGAAAATAACAAATAATTTTTTTTTTTAACTTTTCAATTCTTTGATATATCATCACGAAAAAAATTTAATTCTGTGAAATCTTTTGAAATCTCAGGAAATTCCTTTAAAATTTTGCACAAATCTTTCCAATTTATTGGAAATCGCGGGAAAATTTATTGATAAACTTGGAAATTCTTTAGAATCTCTTCAATTTTTTGAATTTCGCTAAAATCTCTTAAATCTTTTTTAAAATCTCTTAAAACTAAAATCTTTAGACATCCTAGAAAACCTTTTAAAATCCTTGATATTTTTACACAATATCATGAAATTAAAATTTTTTTTAATTTTTGAAAATCCCTTCAAATTCCGCAAAGTTCTTTAAAGTCCTTGGGAATTTTGCACAGTATCTTGCAATTTCTCAAAATTTCTTAAAATCTTTGATAGCTTTAAAACCCCCTTTAAAATATTTTAAAATGGAAATTTGAAAATCTCCCGAAATCCCTCGACACATTCGATAATCTTTAATATTCCTAGGAAATCTTTTGAAATCCTTGGAATTTTTAAAATCTCTTGAAATTCTTAAAAATCCTTAAAAAACTTTGGAAGTCACTTAAAACCCGTTGAAATCCTTTAAAATCAACAAGAATACCTTAAAATTCCATAAAATCCTTTAAAATCCTTGGCAATTTTTCACATATTCTCGAAATCCTTAAAAATTCATTGAAATCTTTGAAAATCCCTTGAAAAAGATTGCAATTTTTTTAAATTTGGAAATCGTTCGAAATCTTTTGAAATATTTAGGAATCCCTTAAAATTCTTTGAAATCCAAAAAAAAAATATTTTAACATCTTTTGAAATTCTTTGGAATCCGTAAAAATCTCTGGAAATTCTTTAAAATCCTTTGAAAACTTTTAAAATCCCTTAAAAACCTTTGAAATCCTTTAAAACCCTAAAAATTCCTTGAAATTCCATAAAATCATTGAAAATCCGTGATAATTTTGCACATTATTTTGAAATCCGTAAAATTGGTTTGCAATCTCTGGAAACCACTTAAAAACCATTGAAATCTTTAAAATATTTAGAAATGGAAATTATGAAATCGTATGAAATCATATGAAAGCTTTTGAAATCTTTAAAAATGCCTCGAAACTCTTTAGAATTCAAAAAAATGACTTGAAATCTTTTGAAATCCCTAGAAATATTCTATAATCTTTAAAAATCCTGGGAAATCTTTTGAAATCCTTGGAATTCTTTAAAATCCTTTAAAAACTTAGGAAGTCACTTAAAATCTCTTGAAATCCTTTAAAATCAATACAAATACCTTAAAATTCCATAAAATCCTTTAAAATCCTTGGCAATTTTTCACATACTCTCGAAATCCTTAAAAATTCATTGAAATCTTTGAAAATCCTTTGAAAAAGATTGCAATTTTTTTAAATTTGGAAATCGTTCGAAATCTTTTGAAATATTTAGGAATCCCTTAAAATTCTTTGAAATCCAAAAAAATTTCTTAAAATTTTTTGAACTTCTTGGAAATCCGTCAAAATCTCTTGAAATTCCTTGAAATCCTTTGAAAACTTTAAAAATCTCTTAAAACCTTTGAAATCCTTTAAAACCCTAAAAATTCCTTGAAATTACATGAAAAAAACCCTTGAAAATCCGCGATACTTTTGCACATTCTCTTGAAATCCTTAAAATTGTTTTGCAATCTTTGACAACCACTTGAAAACCATTAAAATATTTAAAATATTTAGAAATGAAAATTATGAAATCGTATGAACTCCTATGAAAGCTTTTGAAATATTTAAAAATTCCTTGAAACTTTTTAAAATTCAAAAAATGTCTTGAAATCTTTAGAAACCTCGAAAAAACTTATAAAATTTTTAGAAATTCTGGAATTTTTTTTGAAATCCTTGGGATTTTTTAACAATCTCCAGAAATTCTTCAAAATCCTTTAAAAACTTTAGAAATCTTTCAAAACCCGATGAAATACTTTCTAAAATCCTTCCTTAATTCCTTGAAAGTTTGGGAAATCCCTTAAAACCAAAAATCGTTTAAAATATTTAAAGATTTCTCGAGATTTTTACCCAATCTAAGGAATTCCCTCAAATCTTTCAAAGATCTTCGAACTATTGTGAAATCGCTAGAAGTCCTCGGAAATCTTTTGAAATCTTTGGGGTTCCTTCAAAATGTCTTGAGATTCCATAAAATCGTTTAAAATGCTATGGAATTTAGCAGCCTCTAGAAATCCTTTAAAATGTCTTAAAATCTTTGAAATCTTTAGAAACCTCTTGAAATCCCTCGAAAACTCGTAAATTACTTTTATATCTTTAAGAATTTCGGGAAACGTTCGAAAGTCTATAAAAATCCATAAGAATTTCTTAAAATCCATTTACATTTGTTTAAACTGTGCAAAAATCCTTAGAAATATTTTGAGGTCCTTTAAAATACCAAGAAATTCCGTTTAATTTCGTAAAGTTCTTTCTCCTTAATTTACCAAAAATACCTTAAAATCCTTTGAAATTCTTCGAAATATTTTACAGTTTTTTGAAATTCTCAAGAAATTATTAAAATCCTTAATGTCTCTAAAGATCGTTTAAAAAAATTATAAATAATTATAAAATCCCTTAAAACCCTTTATAACCTCTTGAAATCAGAAAAAATAAATAATGTTTAAAAATCGCAAAAATGAATCGATTAATTCGATTAATCGGATTTTATAAATCCGATTAAAAAATTGATTAATTGGCTCGAAATAATCGATTTACAAATAATCGAATCCATATCGCCCAAACCTGAGATAATATTTGCCTGGCTCTAAAAATTATAGGCAAAAGATTCTACGTTGCAACATTGAGTTTAACTAATTAATACCATAGTTAATTTCGCAGTCGTTGTAGAAGATTGATGATCCGTTTTCTGTTTCTCTAGCTATATAAAGCATACTTTACTATATAGAAACAACGGCTTTCCTTCAAGATAAAGAGTCACGCAAGGCGTTGCCACCTTGACACGACATCTATCGATTCGTTTCATATCACAATGTGGTCGGGTTCCTACAAATGAGTTAGCTATTATTGTTGTCTCATCCCTGTATTGTCGATTCTCCATACAAAAAAAATTCCGTTTGTCGCGATTCCAACTCCAATTGTCACATGAAGGCTGAGACGGTAGAGATTGAGCAAGCTTGTTCAGCGAGAAAAAAATTTATTCCAATTCCAGATGGTGCGTTTCCCCCACCACTTCTTACTGCTCACTCTCGAGAGCAGACTAGGAAGTGGAGAGGGGAGAACTCACATCTGGAACTTCTCTTCGCTGGACAAGCCTGAGAAAGAGAACTACGTAGAGGAAAGTTTTGTCGAAGTGAGAAACCAACATTGAGCAGTATATTAAATTAAAAGAATCTAAAAATTAAAACTTAGAAAATAAAACTTAGAAGAATAAGCTTTCAATAAAAGAGTTTTAAATAAAAATTAATGCTCCGCATAATAAATTAATAATTTAGTTTTTCAAATGTCGTGAACTGATAGAATAAAGTGATTCGACAAATACTTTTCTTCCGCCATTCACCAATTATGCCTAATGATTACGTTTCTACGCATTTATACAAGTATAAATTAAAAAGTCCCTCAACGAGGTGCTGTACAAGCAATAAATAAATACATCGCGTGGGACTGAGTTATCAATTTTTTGTTCATACGACGAGTCAGTCTTCTATTCGAGAGACGATCGATGCTCGCTACCATTTTTGTTTTTGGCAGTCTGGGAGCGAGAACTGACCGAGGCGTATATAATTAATTAACATTGTGTATACAATAAACGTGACTCCTGCTGGAAATTCGACCTCGAATAATTTCGCCCTCATACCTTTTCCCACAAAGGCAGCTTTTATTGGTCGCTTATACGAAGAGGAAACTAAATAAAATAGTTTAACACAAAAAAAAACTGCAAAATGAAAATAAAGTTATGTGGTTTTTGTCTGGTATCCGAGGAATTCCTGGTGAGATAGACACCCTATGAAAGTTCCTTTGAGCTTATTTCGAATTTCGAATTTCCGAAAGAGTCCGTTTCCTAGCTGATATGCCAATAATTTTAGTTCCCTAACCGCCGAAGCGATTATCGAAATTGTACCTTACAAACTACTGTACACCTAAAGAAGCAATTCAAGGTAGCATAAATACTGAATCTCTGAAAAAAGTGTTGCACTTTTATAAAACCTTAGCAATTGACTAAAAACGTTGAATTGCTCCTCCAGGAAAATTTCATCAAACACATTCATTGATGAAACCGGATTATAGAAAAGAGAAGCTCAGATTTTCAAGTCTGTGACTTAACTGTTATTCGCCTTGACTCACATGAACAGCAGGGATTAAAAAATAAATTCTGCACCGATTAGCCTCGTTCTGCGTCCTTCGCCATTTTGCTTTTTGTGCAATTAAAACTTGACCTTTTTTAAAAAGGTTTGAGTATTGTAAGTGATGGAGTGGAATAGAAAGATGGATATAAAGACGCTGTTAGGGTGAATATATCTTGCTTACGATTTTCGATGAATTGTGCGAAGGATGTGTGAGGGATTTGAAAGTACGTTTGAAGATCCTGTCGATCCGGCGCTCGGAGTCCGACGGCTCCTACCCAAACCAATGCAGGAGCACTCGGCGACCTTACGCAAATCTATGCAGGGAATGCTCTCGTCGCTTGCTGCCCCGTCGCTCGCGTTCACAAACCGGTTCAGGACTCGGCGGGCTGGAGTACGTCAGATTGTTGGTGCCCCGGGGTGGGGCGCTCATTGGAGGAGGAGGTGGTGGAAAAAAGCTCTGCAAGCACGCCTGAAGCACCAAATATTCATGAGTCAAGATTGAAAACATGCAGAGAGGAGAACTTAAGTTGCAAAATGCATTTTTCCACTGGATGCTAAAATGAAATATTGCAGGGCAAGCAAACTGAAACATCACACGAGAAATGTGAATTTCAGAGAGACTTCTCTCGAGAGAAAACGGACCTAGAGAATCTGGAATTTAAATTTTCTCTCCAGGCCAAAAGAGGAAGTAGTCAAATATATTCAATATTGCATCCATTGCTCTCGGGAAAATTGCAAAATTCCTTTTGGGCTATTCATAAACTTCGTTACCAATTTGAGAAGGGGAGGGTGTCACGCCAAAAACTACGGTTGATACTTATTATTTTGTTGAAAATAGAACCGTTTTGTTGAAATTTTATCATTTTTGGTCAAAAAGACAACTAATTAGTTAAACATTGTACTAATTTTTTAAAAATTAATTTGATTGGTTGAAGATTCGTAAATTATGTTTGAAAATGTTACTACTTGCATGAAAATTTTTTTGTTTTTTTGGATAAAAATTGATTTCCTTGACTAAAAATTTAATTATTCCCTTGGTGAACTAATGATAGTATTCCAGGCCTAAACAATAACCTTTTTGGTTAGAAATCAACCATTGGGTTCAATATTAAATATTAATTCAATATTAATATAAAATTCATTTTTTTATCATTTATCATTTTAGTTGAAAGTTTATCTATTTGGGTCACAATTGAACTTTCTATTTTGAAAATAAACAAATAAATCAAATAAACTATCATTATTGTTGGCTATAACTTTCATCTTCTTGGAGATACTAAAATAAAATATTCCAGCGTAATTAAACTCAAACTTGAGCCGAGAAATGGGAATTTCAGAGAATTTTCTCGAGAGAGCAGACCTAGAATCTGGAATTTAGTTTTCATTTTCAGGCCGGTAAGAAAATACGTGGTAAAATATATTTAATATTGCGTCCATAACTCTCGAGGAAATTTCAAAATTGCGAGAAGGAAAAGCATCAAGTTTGACTCTTGGGGATTAGTAGCTTAGTCCTGGATTAAAATTTGTAAGCCCAGCTCTCGCGAGGAGAAGCTAGAAGTTAAATCCCAAACATCAACTTGTGTGTTTATAAGCTGATTATTTTATCAATATACGAGTAGATTTACTTGTGGAGAAAAACAGGAGATGATTAGAAAAGTATTATTCTCGGAAAATCAAGATATTTTTAATTAATTTATTTTTTTATTATTTATAATGTTTTTAATTTATCGAAAATATTTGAGAAATCTTGAAAATGTTTGTGATATATTTGTTAAATTTTTTTAATCTTTGGACATCTTTGTTAAATATTTTAAGTTTTTTATAAATAATTATTAATATTTCTGAAATTATCGAAATCTTTGTAAAATATTTTTAAACTATCCGAAATATTTTAAACATTTGTAAAGTCTTTGAAATCACATCTTTTGGAAATCATTGAAGTTCTTCGGAAATCTTCGTAAACTTTTAAAATCATTGCCAAATATTTGAAATCTTTGTAAAGTCTCAGAAAATCATTGAAATATTAGTAAACTATCAAAACTAATTTTAAAATATTTGATAATATTTTTAAAATTGTTTAAATCTTTATGAAATCACTGAAATATTTTTTAAATCATTTCTAATATCTAGCATAAATATTTCATGAATAATAATTAGTATTTTTGAAATTATTATTATCTTTAAGAAGACCTTAAAATCTTTTAAATCTAACCGAAATCTTTAATATCTCGAATTTGAAATCTTTTAAGTTTATCCAAAATCTTTGGAAAAAAAAAAAAAATTTATAACCCCTTCTTCACACTACTCCCCTCCCTACCAAGTGAGTCACGCCTACCCCGAAAGGGAAACGGCTTAATGGTGTAATAATAATATGCAATATCTTTGTGAAATATTTGCTACCATTTACATTTTTTGAAATCATTGAAATGTTTCTAAAATCTTTTCGGAAGAAATCTTTGAAATTTTTGAAATATTTCTGAAATATTTTGCAATCATTGTGAAATTATTTATTTCTTCGGGAAATCATTGATGTCTTTGTAAAACATTTTAATTCTATCCAAAATCATTGGGAAATCATTAAAATAATTGTAAATATTTTTTAAATATTTGGCAATATTTGAAAAATGATTGAAATTTTTGTAAAATCTTTAGCAATATGAATTTAATGCGTATATTTATTAATATTTATTATTTACTATTTGTTATATATTCTTGTTAATATTTGAATACAACTTGTATTTATTATATTATTATTATATGATATAAAAATTGTAGCATTTAATATTATAATTCTAGGCTTCTCCTGCCCCCACCTAGAGAAAAAAGGCTTCGCCACTTCTGGTATGATGTTGCACAAAACTATAATTGAAAAATTTTAATTACCTTTGCGCTACCTCTGGAGGACTTGGAAAAGACACTGTCCTGATCACTGCTAACACTAGGCACTGGCATGGGTACAGCATAGTCATAGGTTGCATCTGGAACAAAAGAACAAATTTTCGAATGTTATGCGATTCTTCTTAATGATTAAATATCCTATCACTCCTATCAATGTCCATTTAATCGCCTTATAATCTGACTTCCATACTGCTATCACCGACCGAAATGACTCTCAGTCGTCCATGGTCGCACCTAGTCGCACCTGGTCGCACCTAGTCGCACCTGGTCGCACCTAGTCTTACATGGTCGCACCACGTCGTACATTGTTGTACATGGTCGTACTTGGTCAGTACATGATACTGACTGACGCGACAGTCAGTAACAGTATGGAAGCCCATTAGCTGCATGAAGAAAATTTGGAGAGCGATAAAATGGGCACTGCTCTTTTTAATCAATAATGAAACTAATCAGAGAAGCTTGTAATATTAATTCCTGGCATGCCATAGATTAACAGATCTGAGAGTAATTTAGCATAGTATTTCTAGAATCTGGACTCACCGGACTGTTCAATGTTGTCGTGTAGGTCCTTGTTGTCTATGACGACAGTACTGTATCCGTAGTACGCAGTATGTGGCTGCTCCCGGTATTTGTTCTCGTGAAAGGGTTCCTGGTATTCGTCTAGTCTGACGTCACCAAGAAGCCGATCGTTCAAGTCTCGAGGAAGGGTGGTGAGTTTGGCGCCTGAATACCTGTCATCGAGGTCCTCGACCCTATAAGTCATCAGTGATGGATCTTTCTCGGTGGTGCCGTAAGCGGACTCTGAAGACAAATGATGATGATTTCCTGAGGGAATGGCGCTTTTCGCTCCCAGAGGACTCGCAAAGTTCTTTCGCTGTCTGTGCCGACTCACGATCAGAAAGATTGCTACAGCTAAGAGGAGAATGACCGCTGTCAAAACTCCTATTATCACAGCCATGTAGGTGGGATCGTCTTGCTTCGCAGTGGAAACAGGTACTTCGGCTTGAAGAGGCGTATCGCGAGCCGAACTTCTGTCCTTTATCCGAGGTGCTTCCGTTGAAGGAGGCATTTCCGGAGTAAAGTTTCCATGAGCGACGTCTGTAATGACAAAATAAAAATCGCGGTTTAAGTTTATGTGCATTGTTTATGGTTATTCGAAACCGAATAACAGTCAATGCCAGTTAATCAATTTGATGAACTGTCTATCATAAATTTGCGAGTGTAGCAACTTTCAAGGTCATTCCATGAATTGAAATCAACGCATAAAATTCGAGAAATTCACGAAAAAAAAAAAACTTCCAATGTGGTATATTCTCAACAAAAGGTCAAAAATATTTCTATTAGGGGTCATTCGATGCGGAGCTTCATAAACTTTCAAAAGGTTTTTTAAGCAAATTTATCGTTTTTTGTTTTGTTTGAACGAGTAATCGCGTTTCAAGTCAGGAGTGATTTGTAGTACCACTCACGCTAGCCATGTAGATAATTTCCGACGGTAGTGTATGTTGTATATTACATTTGTGAAGAAGAGAATTTCTATATTATTAGATTGCTTTCAATAACTTGACTCCTTGTTCCCCATAAATAAAATAAAAGCCAGACAAATTTATGAAGACTTTCAGCTCGGGCTTGGCAGCTGTCTAAATTTTGCATCGTGTGTTCAGTGTTCCACTTTCGATTCGTGATGCTGCAAAGGATCCTTCATCATGAAGAGTAAGTCGTGAAGTTGTACTCACCAGAGTCAAAGGTGATCTCGCTGATCATAATCCAGCGCGAGGCGAACCCAAACTTCAGCTTGACGAACTTTCCGATGCGATGGTGCAGCTTAATCGTGATATTTCTCGAGGTCTCGAAGATTCTATCCTCAATTGTCTCATACACTATGGGATCACCATAGTAGTATTTACCACCCATGCTGAACAGAATGCTTACTTCTGAAAATACCTAAAACATAGAAAAAAGTCACATCGTTTAAATATCACTAGCAATTATGATTCGCACGATTAGTTTCTTATTATCAGTCAACTTCTAAATATTAATTTTTCAGGGTCGCTACTAAAAACAAAAACACAAGTTTTTGGTAATTTTCTGGTTAGAAAGCAAATAAAATTCAAAATAAATGAGTTTTAATTTATCAGAAACTTGTCAGACAACTATTAAATAGTGTCAATAGTAGCGTCAGTTCGAGCCCTGAATGAAAACTTTGAACTTGTGCTCAGTGGTCTGGCAAATCAATAACAACTCATATATAATGCTAGCGGATGTTAGGGATCAATTAGAGAAATTAGTGTAATGCAATTACTATCACGAAGACTGATTGACCTTTTCTGATACAATTAGATGAATTACTGAATGTAATTGATTCTGCTATAGGGACTAAGTTGGACCCCCTTTTATTCAGATATTTAATTAAATGCAAATTTGTTATTGCATTTAAGTAGCTTATTACCAAAGACTAGATATCTAAATCTAGAGGAAATTGGATCAGTTTCAAGCAGCTTTCACTTCCTCTAGACTCAACTAACGAAAGCAAATCAGGCTTATCGAGTTAGCCGGTTCTTTAAAGCATCACTCCAAATGATTTCCTTCTGCCAACGCAGCTAACCGGTTGGTCGTTCGCAGCGATCCAACGCTGATTATAACAATGACAGCAACGACCTCGATAATGGCCAACCGTAGGTAGGTCTGGAGAAGCTCAGAATCGCGTCGTGGAGGAATGCTAATTCGCTCGAGACACGATGGTACGATAGTGACTGAGCGAGGCACAGAACTTGCCGGCAGAGTTTGGAGGGTGGGGTTCCGGGGAGGGGAGTCAGAGAGATTACAAAGCACAGATTATCTAACTCCTTCACCCCGCGGAAGACGTCGTCGCGGTGGGCCGTATGGATTTTCAACGTCGCCCTCTAGGGCTAGGCAGTGGGGTGCAATAGCAAGTCGGGTGTTAGGGGGTAGCGGAGCTTTGAAGTGCTGTCTTTCAGCCGTCGACGTGTTCTATCCCACCGCTGTACACTCGCGCTTGTTAATAGGGAGGGGTCGCGAGCTTCTCGGCAGTCTTGCCAGACTGTCGGTATTGTATTTGAATACGTGGCGTATCTGCACCCACGACCGGTCGTTGCAGCCATTGTGAGGGAACCCATTTCCCACCCCTTACCATCAACCCCCGAGACTCTCGCGCTCACTCCCTCCACTCCTTCATACAATCATAGAGCTGGGTAATGAGGCGCTCCATTCAAATAAATCTTGATACCGAGCAGAGTGTTTCGCGGACCATTATAAAATCCAAACGGAATACGCCACCGGAAAATTTTCAAGAGGGAGGGCGGAAGTTAATCCCCCGTGGATACCCTCTTTGTATACTTCTATCTAGCTTCTTTCAAACTCTCAACCATAAACTTGTGCTCGAGTTCTTTAACAAACATCACTTTGGCAAATATTTTATAATCCTTTCTGGTATTTTAAATTACTTCTAGTTTACAATTTCTTTGATACTCATTTTTCATGAAGTCATCCCAAAGTTTTTTGTAAGCTTAATGCTTGTATGGCACATAATATTTATCTGAAACTAAATATTCTTATAGAGTAAGCCGGAGCAACTGGATTTTCATACGCATCCGGTATGCTTTTTCTCTGACTGGATAAAAGCCTAGAAAAGAAAAGCTGAGGTGGAAAAAGAGTCTCTTTTCCCCTTCATTTCGTTCACCGTGTGAGTCTGCACGCCTAATCGTCGCTGCGGGGCTTTCCAATTTCCTCTCTCGCACTCACCTCTACGAATGTAAGCACCTCTCTCGTGCGAGTTTTCGCTTCTTTTTTATTGCGACCTTACCTTTAAGGTGCTACGAAAATAGAATTTTCAAACGAACTTCTTACTATATTTGAAAACAGCCACCACTTAGGTTTAAGACCTCCAGAAAATTGTAATCTTCAAAACTTTCTTTGCAATTTCTGCATACAGAAAAACATTCGTTGCACTAATAAACAAGGGATCAACTATTTCGGCTAGTTAGAAAGGGCGCAAAACAGTTTTAATAATAGACTAGATTTGGTTTAATTAGGGATGAAATTTTGGGTTAGAAAAAAAAATTTGGCATGAAAATTAAAATGAAAAAAATAGTTACCTGAACATCTTTAGTGAACTGATTGTTGCAGAAGATATGAACAGCGGAGAATTCCCTGACGTGGTCAAACTCGAACTTGACTTCCAGAGGATGTGAGGACTTACTGTCGTTCCTCCAACCCACCCACCCTTGACCTCGATCGTTGTCGTAATAACCCATCTTAAAGTTATCGGGCCCTGTTTTGCCGTCCGTGAGTTGCCCAAGACCCCGACGAAGTTCCCCGTCCCAGTGACCGTCGTAAGTCGCGTCGAAGAATTCCCAGTTGCCTCGTTTATCCCCTTGCGGGATCGAGTACGAAACGATTCCATCGTTCCATGGACAACCATACAATTCGACTCGCATGCAGACCGTGCGACGATGGTAACTGTACGGCAGAAAACGAATCTTGCTCGCCCAGATCGGAGGCTCCAGATCTAGTTTCGATTCTATGTAGGTATTGCTGTTCCCTTTGATCACCTGAAACAGAAAATGCACGTTCCTTATCAAGATCTCTCTTCACAATTTTATGGATCTTAAAATAACTTTCGATCCTTTCAATTCGAAATGCCTTAGCGCTAAATTCGAGATGTGTTCAACCTAAGCTTTAAGACTTTGGAAAATTAATTTTGAAACAGTTTAACTTTGCTGGTATACTCGGGCTCTTGACAAGCTTTAACTTTGGTTTGATAAAACTTCTAGATCATTGAATGCCAGGGAAGCTTTTGATTGGCCTAGTAGTGGAAGCTTTTAGCTTCGTAAGCCTTTAACTCGGGCACATCTTAATGGGGCGTAAACTTGTTCCAGAACGAGATTTCTGCAAATCGGACCGAAAACTGAAAAGCTGTGTACACACATGTGTAGAGTAATGTAGAGCGCATCGACTGCAAGCTAAAGCTTGGAGGCTAACAGGAGTAACGAGTGTTCAGTGTCAGCTACCGGTGCAATTACCTCGCACGAGAGCACAACGTGCAGTTCACTCGGGCACGAAAAATCCTCTATACGTGTTCGGCGAGAGAGGCAAGCCGGTGAGGGCACGCGTTGTTAAATGAGAGAGTTTGCACCTGTCGAGATCACGACCGAACAGCACGGCTCGGTCACGTCTGAGACTAGAGTGGTTCTGCAGTTCTCATAAGTGGAAAATAAGAGACCCTTTGTTCGAAGAACTCCTCCATCCTCTGAATTTCGCGATCATCCCACCGATAGCTGCCGCAGGCTCTCATTGCTCCAGGCCTTCGTTCATGTACGCCTAAAGAATCTAACTTGTTCTCTCGTCCAAAATCTAAAACCATGAGAACCTCGAGGTGGCGTTAAAGACCTATGCCATGTTACAACGCAAACGATGACACTCACCTTTACTCTCTGTGACGCACTTTGGTAGGCATTTTTGTCATATGTTGAGCAATGATAAATGAGGCACACCTGTATTTCTCCCTCTCAAATAGACTGCCGCGAGGGAGTGACAAAGTGTAGGTAGCAGCGTCCATTTAGGACAAGGGTCTTCAGCAAGGGGAAATTTGGTTCCAAACATTCATTTGCCAGATGTCTCATTTTCACCACTACGCCGCTTACTTAGCACGGGAAAATTCCGTCTCACTAATACAGCTCGGTAGAGGTTCGCAGTGGTGGAAAAGAGAAATGTGGATTTTGAGTATTTACAGCCGAATTTCCCCTCGCTGAAGAGCCCTAATTTAGGACAAACGCACTTTGGTTCGCATTTTCATTTTGTGCTAAGCAATCCTGAGTGAGGCGTAAAGCCCAAATTCAGTTTTTATTTCGAGAATGTCTAGATCATTAGAGATTTTTGCTAGGTTTATGAGATTATTGACAAATCTGACCTCATTTATCATAGATAAATAGTTCCTCGAAATAGTGTAAGAGTTCGCTTTCGACAGGGGATTGGCTGTTAAGTAGGTGCATTTAGGGAGTTTTTTTCTCCCTCGATAAAGATTACTGAACCCTCGTGGCAGTATTGGCGGTATTATAGGCCTCTCTGGCTATTCCATTCGTCACGAAAGTGGGAAATGTCTACCCGCTTATTTTGTGTAACTGGAGGGTATTGGCGGGAGGCGTCCCTGCATATGGCTGAAAGAGAGGTTGCGTATTTTGTGGCTTCGCTTATTCAGCACGAAGTTGACTGCACCGGCTTTACCTCGTTTTCGTTCAACGACGGATAATACTTATGAAAGCGGTATTAACTCGATATTACCTGCAATGCTCGAACCATGAAATTTTCCATTTAAGCAAACATATGTATCAGAAGAAATTCTTAATACTGTGAAATTACTTAACAAGTCTATTCGATGATATAAAAACTGCTTGAATTTTAAATAAGATATTTCCTTTTCGTCCAGTGGTGAGATGATGATCTTTTTAACAGAATGTTAAAAATTTTTCGTAGAAAATTGGGATTCAAAATTTGACTCCACTTCCTCTTATTCGAAAGAACGGAAGGATTGCCAGTGAATATAAGGAGCTTTTCATTTAATTATTTTTACAACAACTGGTATCCGCCAGACAGAACTCGAGTCAGCCACTCCAATTGGGCCTAATTTAAAGACAATTAATGAACGATCGCTTTTTAAATTGGACAACAAATGATGATGGTGACGGCTAAACGAAAAAGAAGGTTTTTTCCTAAACAGGTTGTGTGCGAGAAGCTCATAACTTCCGAATTAGCAGAGACTATGACTCGCGTTTCTCACCACTTTTTCGGTTCTGAAAAGATCTAGACGTGGTGGCAGGACGAAGGTGCGAAGGTGTGGCTTCGACCAACGCCCATGTTATGTTAATATATTGTATCGCCTCTCACTCGGCGAGTACGACTACCACCTTCCGCGACAGCAGCTACTATTCCAGTCTCCCTCTCGGAAGCCGGACAACTCGAGTCGTTAGCGAAGATGAATTCGGATAAGGCAACCTTTTGTCTAATTATGCGATGCATCTCAACGAGAGACGTAATTATTACCATCATTTCTCATTCTCGAAGCGAACGCAAAAATTAAAACAATCTAAAGTGAATGGTGAACTCAGGGCAAAACTCATTAGGAAATTGAGAGATGCGGGACCGAATTAGAGTGCTTTTCTGACCACTGTAATGAATTCACGTGCAGCCAAATAAAGTTCTATATTTCCTTGTCCATAAAAGTTTAGAAGCTAGAAAATCGGGATGAAATTTGTAAGGCCATGATCGAGGAGCACTTTAGAGATATTCTTGAGAGGCATTCAGAATCCTTGGGGATATTCATAGCACAACGAGAATGAAAATATGCTGTCGGTGAGAATATCTCACCTATTCAGAATGTGAAGTGAGAGGAAGGCGTCTGACCCGCGTGCACGCGACGACCTTCCCTCATTTTATTGATCCGCCCTCCTATACAAATAAGTTGGAAGGTACCCCTCCATTTTAACTTTTCAAGAAACTCCACTGGTCAGCGATCCCCAGTAGCACTCTAAATCCTAACTCGGATCTTATAGTAAAATGTTTCAACCTCTTTTGTAAAGGACGGAAAGTAGGAGGGCCACGATCTTCTTTCTCTGATATACTTTTTTCTTCCAGACAGATGTGAGTCACAAATGTCGAGTTGTGTTTATTATTATTTTCAGTGGATCAATACTATCTAACCTTCTGTTAGGATCAATAATGTCGCGATGCTCTCTTAACCGAATGAATGCTATATAGGCCGAATGTGGAAATCAATAATTTTGTAATCAAGGCCTAAAATGTGGATTCTTAACAACAAAAACAACAACAAAATATGTCTATAATAACATACTTTTCCATTAGCAAAAAGTTACATGAAGGGGCCGGAATAGAAATGTTCTGCTAGTTATTGCAAGTAGAATTAGGCAGCGATCATTATTATTATTAAGTTAACAAATCAAATGCGTTTCCCACCATAAACGATGGCTTTTTAAGAAAATGCGGAAGTTTTTAACAAAATCATTAAATTTTGAATATAATAGTTGAATGTTTAAACTAAAAAAATAAAGTCCCAACAAAAAAGTTTTACAGTTTATATTTGCAATCAAAAAATTTAATTTGAACGAAAAAAAATTCTTAAACCAAAAAAACGAATTTTGAATAATTAAAAATTTTGTATTCATTCAACGAAGAAAAGTTTATCTAAATTGTTAAACCTTCAAGCAAAAAGAAAAATTTGTTTACAAAAAAAATATTTTCAAAACAAAATCTGACTTTTCAGAAACAAAATTAATTTTCGACGAAAGTGATGCGCTTTTACCCAACCAAAATAAATTTTCAACTCAAGAAAATGATTTTACCCAAAAAAATGGAAGTTACATTCTCCATTGAAAAATTTATTTTTAAACAAAAAAAGGCTTTTCCATTAAACAGTTAAATTTTTAACCAAAGACTTTCTAGACTCAAAAATCACTAATATCTGTAAAACTCGATTGTCCAACTTTCTGCAGTCTCAACAATAGCCTCCAATTGTGAAATCCCCCTTTCCGTCTCTTTCCAGTCCCAAAAATGAGCCCTTAAAGAGCAATCTTTATACCCAGTTCTTCCTAGCCCTAAAAATCATCCCTAGATACAAAATTGCCTTCCTTTCCCCATTCTAGATTCAAAAATCACTCCTGACTGTAAAAATCCATTGTCCAACTTTCCGCACTTCTAAAACTCGCCTCAATTGTCAAATCCCCTTCTCCAGCGTTCTCCAATCTTAAAAATGATCCTTAAACGTAATGTGTGTATGTCCAACATTATTTAATTATGGGATCAGGCTTACCTCTTCGCCACGGATGTTCCTGTAGCGGACCCACTTGCCCAATCTTGGTCTCCAATACTCGAGAAGATAAGCCTCGGCATATTCGACACCTTGCCCATTACCGAAGCGTCCCTGAGTGGCGGTACCGGTGATCAAATGTACCGTATGCAGATCGATCTCCAGCCACTCTCGTGGCTCGGTAGTAATCTGTTGCTTTGGGCACCATGCTCCCCCATGACTCTCCTGCTTAAGCCTGAAAAAGAAATATTATTCTTGAGATTAGTAACGATCCTCGAGAAACCCTTTCGTTTTTTTAAGACACGAAGGAAAGCAATCAAGGTGGAAAAAAGGGGCAGGGAAGGGTTTGAGAAAGCAAACGTGATGCAAGATCGGTTTTCGTTGAATTAGAGATTCACCCCTGCTCTGGAAAAGGAGCAGAGAATACAATAATATAATCATTCTCGTGTGCATGTATATCCGACGGATAAGCGTCGCTCCAGCGGTGGAATACGCGATGAAATTATAATTTATCGACCGGTTGCCTGGAAGAGGATTATATGAATTAAAGATGAGGTATATCAGGACGCGTGAGCACGAGAGAGCCACTTCGATTGCTAATTGTAGAGTTTCCTTTCGCAAATCTATGGGAATACTATCGTCGTGCG
This sequence comes from Druon quercuslanigerum, assembly GCA_010014905.2. Taxonomy (NCBI): domain Eukaryota; kingdom Metazoa; phylum Arthropoda; class Insecta; order Hymenoptera; family Cynipidae; genus Druon; species Druon quercuslanigerum. The sequence continues at coordinate 31,009 of JAAAKG020142268.1, forward strand.
CTCCTCCATTCAAGATGGAAAAGAGCAGCACTACTCCCGAGTCCTGAATGGAAATTCGAAAAGAATGGATTGCATAAGAGTGGATTAAAGTTTGCTGAAGCTCAGGTTAGAAAAGAAGGAAATGAGATTACGCACCGTAAAATTCTACAAAGCTTTACAGAATCAGATCGTAAAGTCTAACTAGAGCAAAATTTGAATTTTATGGAACTAAAAATTATACAAAGTCAAGAATTTGCAAAAAGTTACCGCATTACAAAATCTATAATCAGAAAGGCTATTCACAGAAGCATATCATAAAGTCTAACTAGAGCCAACTTTGAATTTTCTGAAGCTTAGAATTGAACAACAAAGCTTGTAGAGTGTCAAGGCAATACAAAATCCATGATCAGAAACCCTATTTACAGAATCAGGCCGTAAAGTCTATCTAGAGACAACTTTATCACATAATTCAGCTCCATCTTCAAGACCTATTCACAGCTTCAAATAGCTTCACTTCGTGGGCCAGAGGATTCATAAACAAGAGTATTAAATCCGGGAAAATCGGGATGTGCAGAAAATATAGGTGGGCGCGACAAAAAAGTTTTTGCGATAAAAGCTAGTCGGCAAGGCTCTATGAAGTGTCGCGGGGGCCCTAACTGACAGTACAAGGTGCTCAGAAGGCAGTAAAGTACTACGTGCAGTACATGAACTGGCGTTTAGAGTCAGCGGGTCTCCGATTCCTCTTCTTCTCTCTTTTCTGACTTCTCGTACGCGAGACCATAACTCATAGCCCATTAAGAGGGCTCAAACTGCCTGCCACTTTGATACAGTCCGCATCAAAGACATTCCAAACACGCTGTCCCCGATAAATCTCCTACGCGTGCGATTATGTTTGCGTCTCGAGCGCCTTCGTGACTTTCAGACCAACGGCGCGCAGCCAGTGGATCAGACGAGTGGAATGGATTCTTTCTATCAGCACTTTCTTACTGATGACGTCCAGAACTTTTAATTTCTTCAATACGTGATTCACACCGTGAGAAGATTCATTTTAAAATTGCGAGATCTGGGTGTCTACCAGATGGCCGATTTTCAATTCCCGGTTTTATCCTGGCCAATTGTTTATTTTCTCTGATCAATTTAAAAGAGGTTTATGGATTCAGATGGTGTAAAAGGATGTCCAAAGATTTCAAAACAATTTATAAGATTTTACAAAGTGTTGATTTGGAAGAGACTGTTTTGGAAGAGAATGACAGTTTTGAGATTGCGTCATTTTTGACAATAAGAATTGCAATTCTGACTTGTAATAAAAAATTTTATAAAACAATCATAACTATGAATTTAATCAGGGATTAAAATGATTCAACAATGTTCAGATTATAGCTGTTTACGAAAATTTCCTGTACCAAAGTATAGATTATAATTCTTTGCGGAAATTCCTTGTTTACATTCACAATTACATTTGTTTTCAAAAATTCCCTCTACAAATTAAAATTATAATTATTTAAACGAGGGAAAATTCTAAGCAATTTTTATTTGCATTAAAAAGAGTTTTTTAGTAGAAAGGAATAGAATAAAGGAAGTATGATTTACGATAATTTTAAGGGTAATTTATGGGAACTTATTTGAAATTTATAGAAACTTTCGGTCATTTATGCTAATTTTACAGGTGAATAGGTTAATAACCATAAATTACCCAGAATAAAACTTTAAACATTTTGATAAATTTCAGAACATATATTAATTTTTTTGGTAATTTATAGTAATATTACAGGTAATTTATGGTACCTTACAATAAATTGCCCCAATTTCAATTTAAAAAAATCAATAATAATAATAATAATAAATTTCCGGAAATTTATGGAAACTTTCGGTCTTTTATGGTAATTTTTCAGGTCAACATGGTAAATGACCATAAATTACCCAAAATTTAATGTGAAACATTTTTCTTTATTTACAAAAATGTATTACATTTTTTGGGAATTTATGGTAATTTTACAGGTAAACATGGTAAATTACCATAAGTCACCATAAATTACCCACAATTATATTTTTAACGTTTTTATACAGTTCCGGAAATTTATGAACTTTTTTGGTAATTTATGGTAATATTTCAGGTAAATATTGTAACTTATCATAAATTACCCCAAATTTAATAAAAAATCTGTATAAATTTCCGAAAATTTATGGAAAATTTCAGTCATTTATGGTAATTTTAGAGGTAAATACAGTAAATTTACATAATTTACCCAGAGTTCAGTTTTTAACCTTTTTATAAATTTCCGGAAATTTTTTGGTAATATATGGTAATATTACAGATAATTTATGGATATTTACAATAAATTAAGCTAAATTAAATTAAAAATATCTACAAATTTCTGGAAATTTATGGAAACGTTGGTCTTTTATGGAAATTTTACAGGTAAACATGGTAAAATACCATAAATTACCTACAATTCAATTTGAAACATTTTTCTTATTTCCAAAAATTTATTACATTTTTTGGTAATTTATAATAATGCTACAGGTAATTTATTGTAACTTACCATAAATGGTCCAAAATTCAATTTAAAAATATCTATGAATTGCTGGCAATTTATGAAAACTTTCGGTCCTTTACGGTAATTTTAGAGGTAAAAATGGTAAATTACCATAAGTCACCATAAATTACCCACATTTATATTTTTAATATTTTAATACATTTCCGGAAATTTATGAAATTTTTAGGTAATTTGTGGTAATATTTCAGGTAAATATTGTAACTTATCATAAATTACCCAAAATTTAATAAAAAATCTGTATAACTTTCCGAAAATTTATGAAAAGTTTCAGTCATTTATGGTAATTTTAGAGGTAAATACAGTAAATTAACATAATTTACCCAAAGTTAAATTTTTAACCTTTTCATAAATTTCCGGAAATTTTTTAGTAACTTGCGGTAATTTTATTAATTATATGTATTAAATTTCCATAAATTACCGCAAAATTATATTATCTGCAACCAAAAACTCGTTAAATTTTGTACGGTGAGTGCGCTTATTCTCGTAAAGTGCGAGCTTCTTGATGTATAATTTTCATTATTCGTATCTAAAGTCAGTTTGACTCCCTAGGGAGAAAAAGAACTTTTCGTTCAATAAGGAGAAAAACTACTTTTTACTCTCTATGAGAAGCGATAATTTATACTCCCTAAAAATAAAAGTACTTTTTACTCCCTAGGGAGATAAAGGTACTTTTTACTCCTAAGGGAGATATTGGAAATTAGATTTAAAAAGTCAAGTTACAAATACTAAAATATACTTAAAAATTGATTATACAAAAGTTTGAGACAGAATTGAAAGATTCTACGCCAGTGCTCATGAAGAGCTCAGGAAGTAGGGATAGGGATGGTAAGTGCAATTTTCACGGAAGTCTTCCGTGGAGGTGGTTCCTCCACGAAATTGACGGCGCACTCTCTTTGACGGTTATAATTGGCTCTGAATCGTTTGAGATAAACTACATGTCTCGGGCCACTGATGTCTGCTAAATAACCAAGCAAAGGGTAAAAGTTGGCTCAACTCCATTATACTTACTATCTTTTCCAAGAAACAAATTTCGAGCGTCATACAAGAAGACGGTTATGAGGGCTGAATAAATTATGGGTTCAGTGGATCATAGAACTGAGATGGAGGCGCGTTACTACTGAGTACCTAAAAGGGACCAAGCAACCGTCGCGATTGAGCTCACGAGCGAGCTTACGAGCACTCACATGCGGGACACCGCATCATTAATCCTCATTGTCGGTATAGAAGGTCGAATTAGAGGTTCCGTTGAGTATAGAGTGATTAATCTGCTAGCCCGTCAACTAGAGGTTCTCCGAATAAAAGAGTGGGTCATGTCTACTTATTAATTGGTCTACGCAATTGTCTACTTGAGAAAGAATAACATCTTTGTACTTGAGGGGAAGTTATGTGTAGGTGTGAGGGGAGGGAGTAGAGTTGTGTCACAAATTCCACTGTTTTTATTGTCTGCGATTAAATCGGAACCACAAATGGTAAAAACCGCGCGAGTTTCAAATTAAATTTTACAATAAATTTACAATTTTTAAAAATAAAATCAGGAAGACCTTTTTTAAATAAACGTTTATGTGATTTATTAAAATGAGTGTTTTCTGGTTGAAAACTAATCTTCTTGGTTACAATATTTAGTCGAAAAGTGATTTATTATAATTGAAAATTCAACTATTTGGTAAAAAATTTATGTATTTTGTCCAAAATTAATTAATTTGGTAAAATATTAATGTGCGTGATTAAAGATTCACTTTCTTGGATGAAAGAATCATTATTTGTATTGAAAATGTATTTCTTTAGTGAAAAATTGATGCATTTTGTTGATAATTCGTCTTGTTTGTTTAAAAACAATTTTTTAAGTCAATCTTTAACTATTTCATGTTTGATTTAAAATTTAAATTTTGAAAATTCAACTGATTTGTTGAAAATTTATATTGGTTGAAAATTCGATTATTTCGTGGAAATTTAATTGTTTGGATCTAAATTTTTATGGTTATTAAAAACTGAACTATTTTGTAGAAAATTATTTTTTTGTTGATTGAAAATAATTTTCATAACTAAACAATAACAAATTCAATTCTTGGTTGAAAATAAATTTTTTTTTAGTTAAAAATTGAACCATTTAATTAAAAATTCATGTATTTTGTGAAAAAAAAATGTTCGTGGGTAAAAATTTATCTATTTGGTAGAAAATACATTTTTCTAAAGGAAATTAATGTTATATTTTTGGTTAAAAAATGATCTTCTTTGGTTGAAAGTTCGTCTTTTTTTGGTTGAAGATTAATCTTCTTAGCTGAAAATTCATCTTTTTCTGGAAATTTAACTTTGTAGTTATCAATTCCATATTTTAGTTAAAAATTAGTTTTTTCAGTGAACTTTATTTCTGTGACAGAAAATTTATTTATTATTTTGATAATTCGTCTTTTTCGCAGAAAAATAATCTTCTCAGCTGAAAATTCATTTTTATGGTTAGACATTCGACTATTTGCTTAAAAATAAATTTTTTTTGGAAAGATTCATAATTTTCGTTGAAAATTAATCTTTTTGGTTGAAAATGTATATATTTTCTTGAAGATTCGTTTTTGTTGCTAGAAAATTAATCTCTTTCATTGTAATTTCACTTTTTTCATAGAAATTTAAATATTGCATTAAAAATCAGTTTCTAAAGTAAATACTTATAAGTTTGATTGAACATGTGTCCTTTTGGGTAGAAAATTTATCTTTCTGGTTGAAAATTCATGCATTTTATTACATATTCGTCTTTTTTGGTGACACATTTTTTTATTAGAAGTTCAAGCATTTGGTTAAAAATTCATTTTTTTATAGAAAAAAATCCTTATTTTCGTTCAAATTCCTCTTTTTGGTGGAAAATTTACCTTTTTGGTTAATAAATTATACATTAGTTTAAACACTCATCTTTTTTTGCAGATCTATCGTTTTAGTAAAATTTTTATTTCATAGTTTTTGGTTTCAAATTGCACTATTTCGTTGAAAAGTCATCATTATCGGTTGAAAATAAATTTTTTACTGAATATGTACTATTTTACCTGTGGTTTAAAATATAAAATTTATATTTTTAGTTGAAAAAGTATAAAATTAATCTTTTTGTTTGAAGATTCATCATTTTATTGGAAAATTAATTTTTGCTTGTTGAAAAATATAAGTTTCTTAACTGGAAATTTAACTAGTCAACTTTTGGTTCAAAAATAATCTTTCTTAGTTAAAAATTCATGTATTCTTTTGAAAAATCGTCTTTTTTGATTTAAAAAAAAAATTTACTTGGTTAAAAACTCACCTATTTGGTTAAAATTAATTTTTTTAGTAAAATATTGAACAATTTAATCGAAAGTTAAGTTTTTTTCTGCAACAAACAATGTTATTTCCGTGATATTATTTACTATGTTTTTTTGCTTAACCCAAGTTTTCGGCACAAATATTTTGTAGTTTGGTAGTAAGGCTGGGAAGAATTGTAACACACGTAACCTCGAAATATAAACACATTAATCAAATGTAGAAGAATTTAAAAAATTTCATTATTCAACAAACGAAGAATTCGAGAACGTCTGGTAGCATCTTCGAAATCATTCCCCAAAAATTTTAAGACAAGATCTTTATTATTGTAGGGAAAAAGCCTGGGGAACCAACACTAGTAAAATGGATAATTTTGTAAGTATCTTGGGGTAATTGCTAGAGAGATTGATCAGCAACCTGGGTCGGAGCAGTGTTGCGGAGTGAACGTGTTATTTAAATAAATAACGCGAGAACTCCAGATCAATATAAAAATTTTATAACCCCTTCCTCACACTACTCCCCTCCCAACCGAGTGAGTCACGCCTACCCCGAAAGGGAAACGGCTTAATGGTTGTAATAATAACATGCCCTTAAATAAAGGTGTTGGTTTTTCCGTTAGATTTTTGAGCTGGAAAATGGAAATTGGGTAATTTAAAAATCAAAAGAGAGGGTGAATACTGACCGGGCATGATGAGGGCCCACGTTTCCGCTGTCAAAGCTCGAAGTGGCAGTGATGTCAGCATCAGGAATCGCTCCGGACTCCATTCCCAAGGGGGCGATGCATTGTGCTGTAAACAGAAGAAAGAACGTGTTGTATCATGCTGGGTAACGATTATTTACAGTCTACTCTACTGGAAATGAAGACCCGTTTGAACCACGACTTGATGTCCTTTATTCGCCGCTTAAATCCGCTTAAGCCACGATCCCATAACAGTATCTCAAAGTTTTCACATTTCGAGTGTCATCCACAAGTACCTCATAATTAAAAAACATCAAATAAATTGGATGATAATAAAATAAAAGATAAATTAAATTAAATTGTTGACTTTATCAGGCTTTGGACTCACAAGACTATGAAATCCTTTTTCTTTTAACTACAGTTTTTATTTAAAGATTGTCAATAGTGTCGCGAATCTGAGATCTAATTGTCTAATGAATCACTAAAAACTAAAGATCTTGAATTTTGTTCAGGTAAGTAAGATTCTCTCACTTATGAATTGCAAACAGTATTTCAACTAGACAGTCTTAATTCCTAAATGAGTCGCGATTTATGCTTTAATATCGCGTGGTAATAAGGCAGGACGCTGGATATGTTTTTCGTGAAAGAGTCGGGAGTAATTAATTTACATTCACACCCACGGACGAATAGAAAAGCAGCAAGAAAGAGAGAGAAATATAAAGAGGGTGAGGGGGGAGGAAGTGTTGTAAATACCATAGCCGAGTCTGCTGCACGCAGTCATTAATAATAATCAGAGAGTACTGTAACAAAGGAGGGTGGGTAGAAATTAAATCCACCCAGTAAGAAAATCTTGCGATGAGGATTTATACACCGTGGTTGTCGCTGATTGCGTTTTCTTGATTTATCCGTCTCTTCGTTCATGCTTAAATTAGCCAAACAATACACGGGTTGAGATTGATTCATTCTTCCACGTTCCCGGAATACTTCAAATTAAATCTCTCCACCAGAGGGAGAGCCTTTTCTTTTGAAAAATGGAACACACTCCATTTCCTGAACCGCTATCAAGATCTCAAGGTATTTTAACTAGAAATAAAAGAGCTAATGAAATGCCTTCAATGGTTTGTATCTCTGTTCGGGAAAAATTTTTTTTTTATCTAGAGTTAAGATATCTTGATGCTGCTGATAAAATTGAACGAGTCATGTATTGTGAACCAGGGAGGACGAGAAATGCCTTGGCTTTTCTTTTTCTTTTTTTAATCCCTGGCTTTTTCTGACTTTTCCTTGACCTGCGGACACCCTGAAGTAGGTGAAATTCTGGTTAAAACCTCTCAACATCGAAGACGAAAGGGAGCGTCCAATCGTAAATCTTGGCTAGTTTGAAAACTGCAATCGCGAAATTCGAACCAAGCATTCGAAGAAGAAGAAGAAGAAGTAATCCTCACTGGGGAAAGGGAACGAGTCCTAATCGCGGTAAACCGACCTGAAAAGTTTAAATCCTCGGTAACTACTGCACAGGAAACCCGCCTCTCTTCCTTCGTTACCGCGGAAGTGGTCAATTCGCGCTTTGAGAAAAGAGAGGACGAAAATGAAAAAAGTCTTCTTTGAGGCGTTGCTGTTCAGGAACTGTTATTTGAGGCATTGTTGTTTCAGGTGCTATTGTTTGAGCCTCTGTTTTTTGAGGCGCTATTGTTTGAGGCGCTCTTGTGTGAGGCTCTGTTATTTCAGGGACTGTTGTACGATGCGCTGCATTCGGTTGTTACGAAAAAGGGGAATAAAAGTTGTTATCAATTTGACAGTGAAGCGAGTAGCGACCAGAGAAAAAGAGGATCCGAGGACAGTATCGGGCATTCAATTTCCCTAGGCCGGGTGGAAGAAGCGAGCATACCCTTCCGTTCGGGGCTGTCACTCCTGAGAGTTATGTACGCGGAATGAGTGGCTAGGGCGGGCAAATGTCGCATAACTTACATCTCCTGCCGCTTCTTTTCCAGGATATCTATAAATACAAGATCGAACCTGCTCCACAACGCGTTCAGATGCACTGTGTGTAATCTGTATTTTGCGAACCGCGACAGAAAGTCCCTAGCGCCGGAAGTACCGTGCAGTGAGTCCAATCGATGGTCGTAAAGATAGTACATTGCGATAGGAAATATCCAGTCGACTCGAAATGACTAGCTACCGATCTCCCTCGACCATATACATTCTTTATGAAACTTATCCAGGCCAATACGTACCATACGTTTTCTGAAATTACTACTTGACTTATGACATCTTTGAAGAAACTTTTTACTCCACCCATTTCTTTAGGGAAAATATGCTAGGGGGTGCTTTGTTGCCCCATTTAGGGACATTTAATGTGTATTGTAGAAAAATATTGATACTTAAATCATATGAAGCTATCTTAGATTGTCCCAATTTTACAGGAGAGGTTTTTAAAAATTGGTTAGCTTACTTTGGTCTTTATGGTTTTATCTGTAACATGCGGGTGAGCCATTATAATTAATTTGCTTTGATAATGACTGCCAAATGCTTCTTGGCACAGTTGCTTTTACATCTAAAGTTTACTTGATCATTTCCTGTGACTCAGACATTTTCTGAGAGTCAATGTTTTTCGAAACTCGTTTATTTATATTTATTCGACAAGTACATTCTCACCAGTATTCAGTCGATGTTTTCACTTCTTTTGGCCTTTTTACTTCTCAGAATTCACTTTTTTTTATTTATACCGCAATTACTTTTTAAAATTCGTTGTAGCCACAGGAATCGAGTACATTTTTCAAGCGAGAGTACTTTATAACTTTACTGGATGTCGGATCCTGTAGGAACATGCGCTTCGGACAGAAATGAACGTCGAGCGAGTCGCGTGTTCGACGGCCAACGTGTGAGTTAACTCACACATACATCAAGTCAAACACACATGTGGGACCACATATTATCTCACGTGTAAATCTACACATAAATATATACTATGTGTACACTACCGTTGGAAATTATTTACGGGGTTATTTCTGTTAAAAATCAATCCTGACTCTCAATGACCTTGAATTTTGTACTTTGACTTTAACTAGTATCATGGCTAAGTAAAGCTGTAAAAAAATTTTAAACTTACAGGACGAATTCTTCAGAGTCTTATATTTAATTTAAGACAAGAAAATTTAGAAAATCTTTAGGAGTTACCAGGTTATGACTAAAAATGACCAAGCGTATCTGCGTCGATTTTCAGTCGGCTTAACCAGCGAGGCCGTTCGATCCTGACATGCTTGAACATTTTTTATCACATTCGGAGAAACGATCTACACTTTTTAATTTTCATTGACTTAAATTAAAGATAAGATCTCAGAGAGTTCATTTTCGGCCAAGTTATCGTGTTTCAAAACCACCAATTGGTTCAGAGGGAAGCATGTTGTAGCTGGACACTGTCCAGTAGCAATTGCGTTATATTGTCAACTTCGCACAAATACGCGTACATTTGCTCCTTGTACGCACCACCCCTTTCCAATTATCTGGCCCCATTAGAGCAGCCAAAATGGCGAAATTATCGCTTTATTCGCCCATCGACATATTAACATAACGATGCGACAATTAACAGCTCGTTATTTTAACCCACATCATTCATTCGATCTTTAGCTAACCACACATTTTGAGATTTTAAATTATATATGTACGAGTATTCAATTACGGAAATTACGATTTTATCATTTCTGCGTTTTAATTAAATACTTTATCGGGTCGAGTGGTTTTAATTAGACTGGTTTTTAAGTTATGTAGAGGACTCTTCAAGATCTCTTATTTAGTGTATGAAATTTCCGTTTATCTGCTCTTATCCTGTTTTCTTGGCAGTATTGAGATAACGCTTTTTATGATTAGTATGACGTTGAATATTTCTCGATTTAATTATCTTGATAATTAAAACGAGATACTATGGTCATTTCCAATGAGAAAATTAATCATAGGTATCTTCGATCTTTTATTACTTAAAATTATTTGCTACTAGGTGTTCTGGAAATTCCGAAAAAAATTTCCTATGTAAAATGTAACATTTCTAGCAGTTTTTTCAACAAATATATTCTGAGAAAGAGAATATTTTCCAAAAATAAGTTGTTTTTCCACTGATCTATTTTCTTTAATACAACTAAAGTAAAGTGCTCGAAATGGACATGAAAGTGTTTGAATCGACGTGAAAGCAACTTGACGTAGGCAAGAGCGACGTGAAGTGCAATAATCCTCGATTGCGAGGGATCTGTCTTTCCGGTTGTCAATTTGGATGTGGATAACCACGTTTTCATAAATCGGATTCGCGCGTAGTAGGAAAATAAACAGTGGCCAGGTCGCGATCTTGAAAGACCCCTTGGCAGGAGTCATGAAAGGGGTTGTAGAACCCTCGCCCTTGCACGCAACTCGAGACGGTGATTTTGGGGTCGCTGGAAATCGGAAGGCCAGGAGGGCTTGCAGAAGCGGAAAGGATGGGCGTTAAAAGTAGTACTTCCGCTTTGCCAGTCCACGCGGCGCCAGAGAGACGCGCTTTGCGCGCGCAAGCACTAATATCTTCCATTCGCCTCTTTCTACTTTCACCCCTGCACGCAATGACTCCTAAAAGTCCCCCAATTTTCTCTTATGTTTATTTTTCCATTACGAGGCGAAAATGCTTCCTGCCGGACAATTCTTTCCTCGGGTATCTGGCTTTCATCCTAATGGTAACATTTCAGATCTTACTCTCCAAACGGCTCCAAGTTTTAAGCTTCTGGTATTCGAAGCCTAATACACAAATCTTTCTTCTTGATAAATCTCCATTAATTTTCTTCCGATAATTGCACCCAGGCACAGCTGTGAATTCTGGGCCTCGGATGCGCCTGAAATAGCAACGCTTGAAACCCTAGACAACCTGTCAACTCCTTGATGTAATATTTCAAAAATTAGATGTCACTGCTTCGCAACTATTTTTGAAAATTGATGCAACTAGTGACACTATTTTTAATTTCGAAAACGAGTGTAAAGCCTGTTTATGTCAACTAAATATAAAATTGCCACATGGAATTTGTTGCTGGCAATAATAAGCTATGGAACACAAACAAATTTGTGTATTGTTCAATCGTCTACAGTGAACAAGAGCGTAATTAGTTTCCTATTGTCGTATTGAATTGAATACGTTCACCACGTTCACCAGATGAAATCGATTAGTCCGACGACTGCCGTTTCCACGGGGACGGGAGATGCACGGTTAAGATATGTGTTTACACCAGAAGCTATAATTTTAACGCCGATAGAGTGCGATAAAAACAGGAACACGTTCAGTTCCTTTCTCACTCCCTTTTCCTGTAGCTGTAGGTTCGCTTATATTAAACCTCAACTCGTTTCTGCTTGGGTTCTCTTCCATCCCATTGATTTCAGCGACTGCTGGGGTCGAGACCCCCAACGTCAGGTAAATAGGAAGGAAAACTTGCAAAGTATCCTTCAAGAGAGTTTTCGACTTGTTCTTTAGAATCTTCTGCACCCGTACTGCTTACATACATGAGAGTGCCTATGTAATCATGTATGGAATCGAAAGTCGTATTCCTACGAATTACAAGTAGTGAGTACCATTCGTCCAGAAACTGGGGAAACTCGATCGTTCGAGCCAAGACGGAGAAATGGGGCCGTAGTTCGCAAAAACACCCATCCTCAATTTAAATAAAGCAGACGTTCTTCCTTTCCAGTTTGGAATTGAGGAAGGCTCCAAGTAGTTTCAAAGCAAAGGAAAGGAAAATAGAAAGTTATGTTAATCGAAGGGGGAAAATAATTGGAGAACTGCACGGGAATCTAGGGAACTATTTGGAGAGGGATTTTATATCAGAATTTCTTGCAAGATGTTCAGAGTTTTAATTTTGAACACATCATAATTTACGTTGATTCCACTCTGCTGAGGAAAAGATGCTGCCAATTAGAAACTTTCTTCCATACTCTCGGTAAATTCTAAATTTGCGCCAGCTGCATCTGACTTTTTCTTGAGTATACCAAAGTTACTTGGAAAGGATTACGAAGTATATCCAAAGTTTTAGTGAATTTTGTTTATGTTTATATTTTACAAGAGTAATAATCTTTCGATGTTCATTTTTAGCTTTAGCATCAGGTGAATTGGAAATAATTAAATTGCTTTAAATTTTCCCACACAAAATAATCATATTCATCAGTGTACTAAGTACTTCATTAAATCTTATGATAATTTGTAAGAAATCTTCAGCATTGAGAAGAGATTTATTTTATACAACTTTAGGCTCTGTATAATCACCTCATTATTTCTGTGTTTTACGACTGGAACCATTAGAAACCAAGACCAAAGATAAACACTAAACACATCTTCATTAAAGTTGCGTAGAGGAGACAAACGACAAGGCAGAAGAGCTCTGTTTAAAAACAGAGAATCAAAACAGTCTTCACTCAACCTCAGATACAAAAATACGACACACCAAACGTTGACAAGAGCCCAAAACGTTTTACTCATTTACTACATCATCACCCCATCAGTGACGAGCGATACGTGCCGGAACAGAATACTTTGCAACCGTACTTGGTGTCTCGAAAGCGACGAAAAGCGAAACCCCGAGAATTAATGAACACTCCAGAACAATCTTTCATCTTTCATCTCGCATCCCTTTTCTTTCATCTCTTCTTGCATTTTCGTACCTATGTTCCTCCACCCACGCCGCGCCAAATCGTACGCGACTTTGTGCCAGAGGCCGATATATAAATAGCATATAGTTAAAAGTTAGAACACCGGAAACCCCCCTGCGGTGAGTGAACTTGTATGTTGAACCACGCTGGCGAATTCGTGGTCGTGTAAGGGATAAAGGTGAAGGGTTGAGAGGGGATATTCTCGATTTTGGAGGGGGCGGTTAAAGCGCGCATAAATTGCGATGTTAATGTTGCCTGGGATACATAAACATGTTGTATGTTGGTCGGATTGCGGTCTCTCGATGTTGCACCCCTTTGGCCGTTTCGTGTGCCCTCTACATGAACTGCGAGGGTGGTATCAAATTCGTCAAGTTCCAACTCACAGCCTCATTGAGGCGCAACATTTCACTGTTCCAGCACAACTAGAGACATTAATCTCTCTTGTGATAACCCTGCCTGGCGTTAATGTACTGCCTCTTGAAACATTGATGTACTTTTTTCTCGGCAAGGGGAATTGCGCAATCAACTACGTCTCGCTAGAGCGACAAAAGAATCTCTCGTTGAATACTAATGGAGCAAAGAAAAATGCTCAAATGCATCGCATCCTTTGACACTATTCAAAGAATCATTTTGTTCATACTGAAGAAATGAATCAAATTTTAATTAATAGTATTAAACTATTGCATGAATGAAAACCAGTTTCTGATATAGATTTTAAAAGCCAGTCGAATTATCAGACTTGAATCGGAATCGATCATAGTTGATCGATGAAGGCGAGTTAGATTTTAATTAATTTGAAGAAAATTCTTTGAGTCTAGAGATTCTTGTTGCTTTTATATGAACGAGATAAGGAAAGTAGATCTGTTAGTGTTAACCGACCAGAAGGCCATTAAATTTAAGATTCTTAGTGGGTCTCGTGACAGATTATCACAGGTAGCACGCGAGTAGGAATAAAGGTTTTAAAAGAAATTTAACGAGCCTCGAAAAGACCTTCACGGATGGTTCGTTCGATTACTATAATGATACATCTCGTTAAGGAACTCACATATGTCTATCGCGTGTCCGCCGTGGTAGCCCAGGATCATCGTGCAGAGAGCGAACCAGGTTCGCAGGTAGTAGTCCATCGTGGTTCTAGTCCGGGAGCCGGTAATCATCGAACTCTCATAACCGCTTCTGCAATGTGAAAAACAAGAATTTATTAGTCACGACCACTCTTAGTTCCTTGATGAAATTGAAAAAAGCGTCGATTAGAGTTGTTTTGAGTCATTAGTGATGGGTTAGGGGCCTTCCAGAAATTACGTAACAGCATATGTTGAAAGCTTATATTAAAAATGTTACAAGATTAAAATTCTTGTCTTTGTACAGGGTCAGCGAATTTTGTGCAGGGTGAGGTAATTTTTTAATTGAGTCTTTTGGGCACCCTGATTAACTTAAAGAACAGTAATAACAACAAATAATTATATTCGAAAGCTTGATACCGTCGCAGCTGTAGTAGAAGAGAAATTGAAAAGAAACAAAAAGAGATTCAATTTTCAAATGGAAACAACCACTCTGATATCCCATTCTTATAGAGCTTGCAGACAGCGTGTAAACCCTAATAAAACCTAAAACCGCTCATTGGGCAGAGCCTTTTTTCGAGATAACGAAGGCCCGGGCATTTCGGCTTCCTTGTACTCTTTTCGTTGGGTGAAATGGCGCGGTTCTCCAGGCTGGGATAGATATATGAGCAGGGTTTGTACGAGAGCGGAGTTAGCACGGGAGTAGCGGACAAAGAGCTACATTCACGCGAGCAGCCATTACGCGTCATTATCGAGATTAGGATCGAGCGTTCGAGAGAGCGCTGGCTTCAGTAGTTTGTTTCTCGTTTCTCGATGTTGGGCGTCGTGAAGGAGGCACGAAAAAACTCGCCGGTAAAAGACTGGAGGAGGAAAAGAGAGAAAATGGTGCGGAAAGAGAAAAACGAAAAGGGAGATGAAATAGAGAAAAAGGTAAAGCAAGATAAAATAAAGAGAAAGCAGAGTTGAATAAAGTAGAGTGGGGTTTTTTCGGCTAATTAACGGGAGTTTCTTTGCCTGTGGGTCCTTTCGAATCTCTCGATGTTTATCAGTGGATTTGCTGGAACTAAGAGAGTCTTGGACTCTCATTATTTTGCGTCCTACAGTTGCTGACGGTACTGACGACCACGCAGAACCCCTTGTCGTTTCAATCGTTAAACGATCTTAGGGTGGTGATTCATGGGAGTTCAGATTCCTGGTAATTTACAGGTAAACTTATTATTATACTGACTGTTGTAATTTTTTTCTTTCAAGTATAAAAACAACCTTAGATCTATGATATCAATTATGAACAAAAATTTTATCCTTCCCTGTCCTATTTTAAATTCCCTGACTTTTCCTGCTTTTTAAAATATCCAGACCTGTAGCCACCCTGATTAAATCAATGTAATATTTATTTACATTTTTTGTGGATGTTTCCCCACTGACACATTCTCTTACGTTCAAAGCAAGGGAGAAGGTGTCACTTTTACTTTTAGAAAAATGTTCAACCACCTTGCATATTGGAAGTTTTATTTAATCTCAATGAATGGAAAATGTTTTTTTTCCGAAATTGCCAACTGACGTAAATGGCTTGGCTTGAAATTATAAATAATAATAAATAAAAATCCAGATTTTGAATTAAAATTCCAGCAATTGACGATTTCTGCAAATATCAGCGGCCGCCTACTGTCTCGTCCAACTGCAAGTTTGAACAGTCATATTGGGCGGATGTACGCTTCATTATTCCGGTCATAGATGCACCGACGAAGCACTTTATTCTGAAGAAAAACATAATGTCTTTTCGTAGGCGAAATTGAGTGGAAAATAAATCAAAATCCTAATTGTGCAGTGCCATATGTGTTGCAAATTGGTAATTTAATGAAGCGGGGATCGAAAATTCTTGAGGGAAAGATAAATTTCCTGCGAAGACATTAAAATTATAAATGTAATGGACCTCAATTCCTTATACACATTTTTTTTTAATGAAAGAATTAAGAGAACATCCGAAACCTCAAGTTTCTGAAATGAACCCTTCCACGATTAAACTGCAATTTTTTCACAACCCTAATTATTCCAGCTCGCTGAATAGTGGAGAATAAATCGTCGAAAGGACTAATTATAACGTTTCAGTGTCATTAAATTCAAAAAAAGAAGAGCTGATTTTCAGGAAATAAAAATACTAAGGCGTTCGTCGTATTAAATTCGAACTCTAATGGAGTAACATGCTAGCAGGATACAATTATAGCTCTCGTAACAGTTTTAACTGGGAAGATGGAGAACGAGAGGCGAGTTTCCGGGTCGTTAACGATGCCAGAATTTGAAATTAACTCGTACTATGGTCTTGTAAAATTGTCCATCGAATGGCCTTCCAACCGATCCAAACATTTAGTTTTTTAATCACAACCCAACCCAATAGGAGTGAAGTAAAGTAGTTCGATAATAAATTCAAAGAAGGTAAAAAGGACAATAGTTGTTAATTTCTATCGGCTCATTTATTACGAAATCCTAACGTTTCGAGAAAAAAAACTAAGAAGATCTAACAAAATAATATATAAAAAGAACATAAGGTTAAGTAAAAACGTTGAATGACAAAGAAGAGTAAGTCGAACTAAAATTAAAATTATAAGAGATTTAATCAATCATCAAAAGGGAAGCAGGAATAGTATCTGGAGGCACCTTAAAAAAGTAGATTATCAAAAAAAATTCTAAACTGGAATTATGTAATTCATTCGGATTATCAAGATCCATTATTTTTATGGTCTCTTTTGATAAAGACCATTAACATAATTTATTTCATCAGACATTATATCTACACAAAGAAAATATTGATCAATACTATCACGATTCGTGTTTAATATTCCCTGAAGCAGAAGCAAAGCGTTTTTTAATTATATTTATTTGGTTAAAAATTTAAGATGGTTACGCTACGGTATTGGTAATTTTACGTAGAACAATATTTTGCCCCCTCCTAATAATGGCTTCTCGGACGTTAAAGGATTATAATGATATAAATTAAAATAAATTTATAAGTCTTATTTTAAAGAGAATTTTTCATGAAAAAAACTGAAGTACAAACTAATTACTACTCTGGGTCTTAAAATATTAAAATAATGGTGTAGGAGCTTTGGAGCTTAACTGAAGGTCTCTGGTCTCATGAACAAGAAGCGAGAGGTATGTTAATTTAAAACTCCGCCTTGTGTTCAGGACGAAATTCAGCCCTTGGAAAAAGTTGATGCTTATGTTGGACGTGTATATGGATGGGTTCGAGCTGACTAAATTCTGCGAGCTTCGGTCTGCAGACAAATTAAAGGCTGAAGAACGGGTTCCCGCGGAGTAGGCGCCGTCGAATCGTTGGCGAGAGCTCTTTATCTCGCCATAATCACCGCGCGATCTTCGCGAGGGGGCTAATTAACAGAAATTACTACGGGCACGGTGACAGCAAGATATTCTTTTTCTGCAAATGAGTCCACAGCTCACTATTAACACACCCCAGTCAGGTCAATTATACCTACCATCATGATCAAGTTTACTCGCGTCGAACAACCATTTTGACACACAGAAAAAACGTATCCGGCTTGAAATGCGATAAATCGAGATCAGCGCTTTTTCCCTTTGTCCATTAACTCCTTGGTATCCAGTTTACAAATAGGATTAATCGCAATTAGTTTGTAAAAGATCTTACCACATGATTAGAATAGATAATACTAAACGAAAATTGTGATAGAAACCTTAAAATTATTTTGGTCCACTCTAATAGACAAGCTCTTTTATGCAATGAGCGAAGAAGTTCAAAAATATTTCTAAAGGGAAAGTGAAGAAACAGGGTCATTAGCAGATAATTACGAATGATTAGTTGCATTAGTGGAGTTTTTTTAAAACATTTTCTTCGCTCAAAAAAAAAAAATTGAAATATCGACAATAGGGAAGTGAATCTCACCTGATAATTAGCCTTCTCAAAGTGAACATGCATTTGTGTCTGGCACTAATTGTCCGCACAGCGTTAAAAGGAAGGAAACGGATATTGCAGTTAGCTTTGGTTGTTAGCATGGCTAGAGAAGGTGCGAATCGGATCAGCGTCTTGAAACCTGCATGTACTGCTGCAGCCTCATCTCGTGAGAAAAAAGAAGCGGCTAATTACGCGATTCTTTCGGACTACCGTAGTGTGCCTTGCCATGTTGATGTTTATCTTTCATGGAGAGCGAGATGGGTGCCCAAGATGGAAACACGTCCCGTTTATAACAGCAGCTCTTTCTATCCGAACCGGTATGGTATGAGAGGTATAGTTGGAGAGGAAGTATTTTAGCGCTCGAAGGGACGAATGGTAAGCGGCTTCAGCAAATTAAAGCCAACTCCTTATTAATTTCACCGAGCTTTGCGACCAGGGGGTGCCTTATCTTCGATTGGTGTTTACGAGCTGCATCTCATTCGATTTCAGACAAGATATGCGTATCTCGTAACTTAACCTCTTAACTGACAGATACACTGAACAAATGTGTACCTACATGGATGAATTCATTACTTAAAATACGATAATAGCTGTTTGACGACGTCCCGTGCGCAATTAATTCGAGCTTTGAAGTAATGAAAGAGGCTGCTTGCTGCCTTTTGCTTCCCAATGCTGAATTTCCGATTCAGGAATCCTTTCTTCTTTGGGCGAGCGCTTTATCAGTAGTACGGCATCGTGAGATCAAAGCAACCCTTTCGTTTGATTTGGTACTGTTGAAAGATTTTTTATGATAGAAATAAAATTTTCTCTGAAAAATTTAGATTGATGATATGGGAAAGATTAATGTGCCCTTTAATTAAGGGATTTACGGATGATTCGGGTACTTAATCAAGGTTTCATTACTTGACAGGTAAAAGCACTGTGAGGCAAATATGCTGACGAAATGGAAGTTTAAATGGTTATAAAGCTGTTTAACGATTAGGTCTTCTTTTATATCATGCTGCTGATAATGATGATGATGCTGGCAGCTTACATTCATATCACAATCACCTATAATTATCATATTTATGATCCGTATTTTAATGTCTTTATTGATTGTCTAAGAGTTAATTTGCCTAGTTCATCAAGTCCACTTCTCGAAACCAAGCTTTTATTTTATTTTTGAATTTGAAACAGAATTAGATTTTTGTGAATTGGCCCCTTATGCACCCTCGCCCTTCACTTGCGCAAAATTGAATCTTGGCTTACGCCACTGGTGTCACATTTGTTTTCGTATTAAACTGAACAGTTTAGGGACAAGCGTACCAGGCCAACCGAATCACGAGTTTTCCCTCCCGCATTTCTCAACCATGACAACCAGGCCGAGTTTGTAATTTGTATAATGTATATACATGCATGAAGTGCACAATATCGCGATACAAACGTGGCACGGACACGTTCACGTCGCTGTTGGAAGCCACGCTTAACGATCTCGCCATACGTCGTCTCCTTCGCCTGACGGTGCCTTTCGCAGCGGTTTCGCCTCGCCGTAAGCTAGACTCGAACTAGACTTTGTAACGCTCGGCTCTATAGGAGCCAAGCGCCATAATTCAACCCGAAATATTCGCCTACATTCTACCGGGCGGCCGCGGGACATGCACCGCAAAGGGGCCAACTTTTGTGACGTACAATGCATGCGATGCACGCGAGGGCCGAACTGAGGTCGAGGAGGGTGAGAGAGGTACGAAAAGCTAAAAAGAGAGAAGGAGAGGAAAGAGTGGAGAGGGTTTGGAGGGTTGTGGAGACGAGGCCAGTGTAGCCAAGCCATGAATTATGCAGTTTGCTCCAGGGCCTAGGCTACAGACTGGAAAGGGAGAAAGAGAAGCATTTCTACCCTTTCCTCCACCAGGTCTGGCTCCAGAATTATTCGCGCCTTCAGCAAGTGGCCATCTAAACATCTAGAGATTCTAAAGTACTTTCTGTCCCCCTTCCGAACACTTTACCACCTTCTATGTTCACACAACACTGAAGACTCTATTCTTATACTTTTGTTCTTGGGGGATTTTTTTCCTTGAGAAGGATCATGCAGTGATCAAAAAACAGTCGGAACGGAACCAAATTTCAGATTTTTACTCATTCTGCGTCATAACGTTCCTTTAAATTAACTTTAATTTATTTTAATCTATTGAAATTCCTCAGGTTGTTTCAAATTACCCCACAATATTTGAAATCCTTTGCTGGAATTTTTTTCTAGTATGCTTCAGACTTATGAAATTATAATCAATGAAAGAGAGGTCAGATGTGAGATAATTATTATGGCTGCCGGATATAACGTGCCTAATTTCAGCTCGTAATAAAATTGATCAAATTATATAGGGGCTAAGAATGACGTCAGTTTTAATTCGATGGTACGCTCACGCGATACGGAAATGTGTGCAAATGTTGTATAAATTATGCAAAGGTAAAAATTGTAGAAAAGGTGTACCTACATAATTTTTTAAAGTGGCATAAATAATTTTACAAGTTTTAGAGGGAATTTTTCTTATTTTGATCAGCAATTCGGTGAAGTGAATTGCGTCTCGTCTACCGGCTCCTCAGGCATTTTGCCCCCTTCGTTTGCCACTAAAGTCGACCCTATCATCCAGTGTTATGTGCAGGATACGAGCTCCTTCACTCCACTTCTCTCTTCACTTTATCCTCTTCGTCACGTCTCCATCCTCCCGACACTTGGGCTGGTTGGGCCGATTGAAATTTTCATACCGACACGTCTACAGGTCTCAATTTATGTTTCGAACAAGTGAAATGCACTACTGCTGCTTCCAAGTCCAAGAAGCTGCACTCGGATCTCTTTTATGCAACTTGCAAAAGCAAATTGGTAGCAGAGAGAATAGTATCTCGAAAAAATAAAATATCAATATCATCGAGAGACTCTAGTTCAGGTACTTGAAAAAGATCACACCTATTTTTTTGTGATGCTAGTAGATTTAACTAGTTCTATACATATCCTGAGCAATGGTCAACGTATATTCTTCATCAAAAAATATTCTCAAGCAAATTGGTCCAATCGGTAGACCTTTTAGGTTGAACATTTTTTCCAAATCACTTGACCAACTTTTCGAGCAAGGAAAATGCACTGATGCTGCTTCCAACTCGAAGAAGCTGCAGTCGGATCTCTCTTATGCAACTTGCAAAAGAAAAGAGGTAGCCGAGAGAATAGGATCTCGAGAATATAGAATATCGATATTCTCGAGAGGCTCTACTTCAGGTATAGTACAGTTCCTGAAAACCTCTGGATGCTGAACTTACTGCGAACAATCGAGGGGATTTTCGGTTTCAAACCGACAACAAAGGAACGAATGTTTGAGAGAGCTTTTCTGGAAGGAGGGTATAAGATGGTATTTTCTAAAAAGTCTAATATAAAATTCTGTGGTTTTGGGACTTTGCAAATATGGATTTAGAAGGGTCTATTAATACGATACGTGCGTTTATTTAGCTAAAGCCTTAAGTAGTAAAATAAAAAGAGGCTAGAACAAAAGCAATTGCTACTTGAGGCTTAAAATTGAAAGACAGTCTTAAGTAGTGACCTACGCGCTGGAAGAAATTTAATGTTTGTTTATCCCAATTTTCCAATTGAAAGATACTCTTCAAAGCTTCCAGTTGATTTATAAAACAAACTAACAAGAGTCTAACATCGTCGTTCCTTGATTGGCAAGATTTTATGGCAGTAGGCAGCATCTGCCCATAAGAGAATAGGCATCTAGCTTCAGCAAATAGGGAGAGAGAGATCTGCTCAAGAACTCTGGTCACATCCTAGGGCTGCGGGAGGGTATGATCTAATCAGTGCGCAAGGCGACGATAATGGCCTCTCGTAAAACCATAAGCTCGCTGGCGATTTTCGTGGTTCAGACGCTTATACATCCCCACCGGAAGATGACGCTCGTCCAGAACCATAACGACCCAAGTTGTGTGGACCCAGGAACGTTTTAAACCTCCAGTCGCAAAATCCAGCGAGCATCGGCCGCGTGTCGCTTCGCGCTTCAGTGGATTAAATTGTCCATCATAAAACCGACCCTTGCGACCCATCCGGTTCGATCATCGGGTCGCGGTAATTAACGCTCGATTCGATCTTCCGCTCGTCGGAGCGAAAAGTTCACGACACGCGACACTTTGCCAAAAGGTGCCAAATTTTTTTAATCTAATTAATCGTAGAAATCATTTCTTTTTTCTTATTCTTATAGATCATTCGACAGACTTCTAATTCTTTTTAGAAAGATTTTCCAGGATAAGGCAGAATTTCAAAAAATTTTCACGGAATATATCAACAAATTTTAAAGTAGGGTAACGGGGCACGTTGTCAATTTGGATTTATTTAAAAAAAAGAAATAACTAGAGACCAGCAGCAGTCGGTTCCAAAACGCTTCTGTGTATGGCAGGTCTTGGTATATTAAAAGTTCGCGATTGCATCAGCTGTGCTGACGGAAAATCAAGTTGAATATTTTCTTCTGCATGCATTAAAATTTTACTCTCTGCGTTTTCACGAACTTAGGCATGTAGCAGATTTTTCAGGAATAACGTAACTTTATATTATCTTAAATATGTACTTTTTTAAAATATCTTACTCAAACAAAGTTTGGGCAAAACTTCTTGTGCAATTAAATTTGATGTGACAACATGCCCCAGTCAGCGGGAAATGTTGTCACGAGTGTCCTTTTGTTATTAATTGTTAATCTTTACGATTAACTAAAATTGTATTTTTTTAAATTGAAACTAAGGGTTTATTTAAAACTTAAACGTATTGCAGTCTTCTTAAATATCAAATGTAGAAAACAAAAATTCTTCGAACAAAAACTAAATAAAATTTTACAAATTTCAAAAAAAAATTTAACGAGATTTTAAAGGATTTAAAGGTTGCACAAATTTTTTATGGTAAATATAACTAAAATATTGAAACCAAAGCTCAACATTTTTCCATTTAAAGTAATAAAAAATAAATTACAAATTAAAGCAATCGAAGTGTAATTCTAGAACTTTGAACTTTCGAAATTGAAGTTTAAAAGTTTTTTACTCCAAAATTGTATTGAAATTCTCAACATTTTATACGTATAAAATGGAAGATGTACTAACAATGTTTTAGGTGAACAATTTATAATGATATGCAGATAAACTGCTAAATTAAGAATTTTTAATTTTTAAATATTATAGTTTGAAGATTCACATTCAGTTACAAAAAAATAAATCCAGGTTATCTTTTTCAATTTTCTAAATTAAAAATCTAATCCAAGAAGTTTACAATTTTCAAAATAATATTATTTTAAGGAATTTCAAACTATAGAAGAAACCGTTTAATTTTTAATGTAAAAATGTTAAAATGCTTCAATTTGAAAACGGATTTAGAGTCGTTTTATCAAATCTATTATTGTTCACTTTTTAATACTTAAAGTACAGATCCATTACAAAAATTATTTATTGATATTTACAGCTGATGAAATAAAATTTTTTTTATCAAAAATTTTCTAAACGCTTTTAATTTTTTTAATTATTTAATTCTTTAACACAGCATCTTACAATTTGTTTGTATTAATAAATGAAAAATTTAACAATTTAACTAATTATTCATAAATCGCTTCAAATACAACTTGCACAGATTTTTATTTTAGAATTTTTAAAGGTTTTTTAACATTTTGAAGACATAAGCGGATTTTAAAGAATTTCAAGGACCTTCTAAGGCTTTCAAAGGATTTTTAAGTATTGAAAAGAATTTTATGGAATTTTACAATAATTTCATAGATAAAAAGAAAATAGTTTTTAAGGAATTTTATAAGAATTTTAAATATTTCAAAGAATTGTATGAGATTTCGAGAAATTTTAAGTGATTTTGAAGGATTTATAATTCTTTGAGAGCGATTTTCAATTTTTTTTAACGGATTTGATGAGATATCGAGGAATTTAAAGAGATAATGGTTCGTGTCCGCGCTAAAATGCCAACAGTAGGTAAAACAGATTTCTTCCTAACCGCCGCAAATCTGCTGTCTAGTAGGGACCTAATTTACCGGCCGTGGATAATGCGAAATTCGACATGATCGACTGACGGTAAATCACCGGTCACTACTTTGCTGTCACTTAGTTCAGAACAGAACCGTGATCCCGTACTTTCTGTACTCGCGGCTCACGTTCAAAGGGAAGCTTCTTGATCCACTCCTGGCCTGAGTTCGTCGACTCGCTCCTAATTATCACCGCTGTACGTGCATTCCGTGAAAACTTTTTTGGACAACTAAAATACTGCAATTCTTTCTAGGAGTTAAAACTGACGCGCGTCAGACCTTTTCTAGTGCTCGGCAATTCCAAGGCTCGCGCTACAAGATTACAGAGAAGAAGTCAACCTTCCTGGATAAATTAAATTATGGCTCAAGCTGAAGGAACTGTAAAAACGACTTTTATTCAGAGGAGCATTTTCGACGTCAATGAGGTTAAGAGAACTCGGGCAAAAAAATTGTATTTTCGTAAAGCCTCGCTAGTTCTTTTTCCCCAAGACCTCGTAGAATATTCTTGCCTTAAGAATTCAAATTCCTTTACATAACATTCAACTCGCGTACATCGTTGGCGCGTGAAACGATATTTTGATTGTCGTAGGTGCAGGAGTCTCGTTTTTTTTTCTTTTTATTTGCCTTTTTTTTTTTTTGTCAACTTTTTACTTTTTGGCTCGTTTCACAGCATATACGCGATGCAAAAGCATTCCCTTGTTCGTTCCCGTACCACTATAGCGAGCAGCAACGCGTCGCTCGCAAGCCGCACTTTCAGTCTGAAAGGTCTCGGAAACTTTCTCGGCCTCTCCGACTCCCAACTCCTCTACCAGGGCTACATTAAACATGGATAAACGATTTATAGGGCTTCGAACGATCCTAATAAAATGGGGGCCGAGGATTCGAAAAAGGTGGACTTGACTCCTCTGACAAGCATCGTTTTCATATTAAAGCGCCCCCTTAAATCCGTTCCAGATTCTTCAAACTTTATAAATACAAAGAAAAATAAAACGTCGAATTTAATTTAAAACTGAAGCATAGGATCGCGTCGAGACTGAAGGGGATTAAAAGGGATTGAAAAGGATTGCAAGGGATCGCAAAAAATAATTGTTATTATACAATTAGGCCTAATCTCTTTTAGGGTTAGAGGCCGTACTTAAATTACGAAACGGATTATAGGCTGTCTCTAGGACCCCCCACCCCTTACCCTTTTAACAAATTATAATAAAGTACCAAATAAATTATAACAAATGTCCTCCTCTTAATATAAGTCATTTTTAGTTTCGAGAAATGATTTTTTTTATATATTCCTAGTAATTTTTCATTCTCCTTGATCATTAATCAATATTCAAATACCATCATTTCAATCAAATTTAATGCTTTTAGAATATAATATTTTATAAGCGGAATAAAATAGTATTTCAGATACCATTTAAAAATTTTCAAATTTAAGAATCTACTTTATCAAAAAATATATTTTCTAATGTAAAAGATGAACTTTTAAAAAAATATATTAATTTTCAAAAAAATAATTAAATTTTTAACGTAAAAGGACAAATTCTCAACAAAAATGTGTTATAGCCTAGATTTCAATTTTTAAAAAAATGTTAAGAGAGAATTTTGAAACGAAACAGAAAAAAAATTATGATTAAAAAATAATTGTAAAAAATATTAACTTTCTTTTAAAAACAGAGAACGATTTGTCGTATTATTTATTAAATTTTCCACTAAAATGATTATATTTTCAAATTATAAAGGTTAATTTTTTAATATTTGGATTTTAAATAAAAAACTATTGAATTCAAGCCAAAAAAAATGAATTTTGAACAACATTTTTGGATCCTCAACCACAAAAGTTGAATTTTAAACCAAAAAAATATCAAATTTCTACCAAAAGAAACGAATTTTCAGCAAAAAACAATTTTTCACATTTCTAAATTTTCCAATTTTTTTCAAGAAAATAGTTAAAATTTGAATACTAGTGAAAGATAAATTGTTTGCAAAACAGTTGAATTTTTTACTCAGAGATAAAATTTTTTAAACAGAAAAGTTAATTTATCATTCGAATACATAACTTTTCAACAAAATAATTAAATTTTCAACATAATAGTTGAAAGTTCCACCTACAAAGATAAATTCCAAACTAAAAATTTTCAATCAAGAAAGGAATGAAAAAAAATGCTTAGAAATTCTAGCCGAAACACGAGATTTCTCTATAAACATTAAATTTTTAAAGATAAATTATGAGTTTTCAGGAAAAAATTAAATTTCACCTAAAAAATTTCACCTAGAGAAGATCAGTCTTTAAAAAAATTAAAAAGTTACATTTTTTGCTAGCAAATTAATTTTAAACAAAATAATGTTTAAAAAACATGATTTCTTAACAAAGTGATTTAACCAAATCTTGCAATCACAATGGTTGAATACTCAGGAAGAGAAGAATAATTTATCACCAAAAAGTTGCATTTGCGTAAACTTTTTTAGTTAACTTTTTACGACAAAAAATATGAATTTTTAAACAAAAAATAAGTTTCTACCAAAAATATTGATTGGTCAATCTAAAAATTTTTTAGCAAAAATAAAGTTTCAACAGATAAAATTGAATTATCCATCCAAAAAGCAAAATTTTTTCACCAAAAAGGAAGAATTTTTAAACAAATAGGTGAATTCTCTATCCAACAGTTGCATTTTTATCAGCAGAATTTTTATCCAAAACCTTGTATTTTTATTCTAGAGAGGTGTGACTTTTTAAATCAAAAGACAAATTTCAAAAAGGGTTAATTTTCATCCAAAAAGATTTCAATTGACTTTTCAACATAAAAAAAAAACAAAAATAAATTGTGAACAAAACTTAAATTTTCGAGGGAATAGTTTAATTTTCAAGGTAACAGTTGCATTTTGATCCCAGAAAGATGAAATATCTTTAAATCAAAAAGACAAAGTTTCTGAAAAAATAGTTTTCATCCAAAAAATATTTTAGTGGACTTATCAGCAACAAAATATGAATTTTAAACAAAAGATTAATGTTCTACGAAAAGAGTTGAATTTTTCACCTAAAAAGACAAATTTTTAAAAAACAGTTAAATTTACAATCAAAAAAAATTTTTAATTTAAGAACATTGTTACATTGTTAAGCAAATAATAAAATTTATGATTAAAAAGATCATTTTCAGGAGAATTCTTCTACGGATTTACAAAAATTACGTGTATGAGTAAAGGACTCCCTCCCCCCTTCCGTCACAAGTCGAAACAAAATGTCTCACCCCCCCCCTTGATTAAGGGACGTATAGAAAACGGGATAGCTTTGAAATTAAATAACAATTAACCTACTGCTTGTTCAAACAGCAAACTCCTTCCAGAACATCTCTCTGACAAGGGTCGCTGATCAATCTCTCTAGCAATCACCTCAGGTGAAGAGCTTCACAGCAGGGATAATTATCTCTTTCTTTCAAACAATAAAATAAAAAAAGAAACTAAAAACACATTAGGAAGGAAAGAAAAATGAGTGGCGAAAGATTATGATTTAAAATTGGCGTGTCGATAGGAACCTCGTGCCCAAGGCGAGGTGCTCCTTCGTCCAAAATTTATTCTCTATCTTGATATAAATGGAAGTACACACCAAGAGCTGTTCGTTATTTGCTGATAATTAATCGCTCCCATTCGAGGCCGGCACGAAACTTGGGTTTCCTATCTGCTTTGTCATCGCTATACTTAATAATTCTTCCACACGATAGGCGGGCGAGGTCGTCGCTCATCCCGCATCGACGCTGTGCAAATAACCGATTAAGCCTTCCAGCGTGAATTCGAACAACCGAACCGCGACCACTCGCGCTATGGGTGATGGGATGGGACTTGGATAAAAAAGAAGACGTAGCGGGCTTAATGTCTCGGAAAGACTCGAAATCATGTCTACCGAGGTAGTTTAATTACCTCAGGGAGCGTAATCAAACCATTTAGCCCCTAAACCCTTCACAAATCTGTTTGACTTGGTGCTCAAAATTGGACTCATGAATATTGCTTCAAGTGTTTTAAAGAATCCCTTTTTTAAAAAATAATTCAAATTTTTCTCCCGGTCAATTTTTTTCATTTTTCATTATTCACCTTCTAAAATCTGCTTGACTTGGTGCTCAAAATTGGACTCATGAATATACCTTAGGGTGTTTTAAAGAACCCTTTCTTTAAAAAAGAATTATAATTTTTCTCCCGGTCAATTTTTTTCATTTTTCATTATTCACCTTAAAAAATATTTCCGACTTGGTGCTCAAAATTGGATTTATGAATATTGGTTTAAGTATTTTAAAAAACAAACATTTTTTAAAAAAAGAATCCTAGATTTTCTCCCGGTCAATTTTTTTTTATTTTTCATTATTCACCTTTCAAAATATTGTTGACTTGGTGCTCAAAATTGGACTCCTGAATATTGCCACAAGTGTTTTAAACAACCAGTTTTTTGAAAAAGAATTCTAGATTTGCTACCAGTCAATTTTTTTCATTTTCCATTATGCACTTTCCCAAATCTCTTTGACTGGGTGCTCACAATTAGACTCAGGAATATTGCTCCGAGTGTTTTAAAGAACCCTTTTTTAACAAATAATGCTAATTTTTCTCTCGGTCAATTTTTTTCATTTTCTATTATTCACCGTCCAAAGTCTATTTGACTTGGTGCTCAAAAATGGACTCTTAAATATTGCTTCACGTATTTTAAAGAAATTTTTTTTTGAAAAAGTAATTCTAATTTTTCTACCGGTCCATTTTTCTTTTATTTTTCATTATTCACCTTTCAAAACATTTTTGACTTGGTGCTCAAAATTGGATTTATGACTATTGCTTTAAGTATTTAAAAAAACAACCATTTTTTAAAAAAAGAATCCTAATTTTTCTCCCGGTCAATTTTTTTCATTTTCCATTATTCACCTTTAAAAATCTTTTTGACTTGGTGCTCAAAATTGGGCTCATGAATATTGCCACAAGTGTTTTAAACAACCAGTTTTTTGAAAAAGAATTCTAGATTTGCTACCAGTCAATTTTTTTCATTTTCCATTATGCACTTTCCCAAATCTCTTTGACTGGGTGCTCACAATTAGACTCAGGAATATTGCTCCGAGTGTTTTAAAGAACCCTTTTTTAACAAATAATGCTAATTTTTCTCTCGGTCAATTTTTTTCATTTTCTATTATTCACCGTCCAAAGTCTATTTGACTTGGTGCTCAAAAATGGACTCTTAAATATTGCTTCACGTATTTTAAAGAAATTTTTTTTTGAAAAAGTAATTCTAATTTTTCTACCGGTCCATTTTTCTTTTATTTTTCATTATTCACCTTTCAAAATATTTTTGACTTGGTGCTCAAAATTGTATTTACGAATATTGCTTTAAGTATGTAACAAAACAACCATATTTTAAAAAAAGAGTCCTAATTTTTCTCCCGGTCAATTTTTTTCATTTACCATTATTCACCCTCCAAAATCTGTTTGACTTGGTGCGCAAAATTGGACTCATAAATATTGCTTTAAGTATTTAAAAAACAACCATTTTTTAAAAAAAGAATCCTAATTTTTCTCTTGGTCAATTTTTTTCATTTTCCATTATTCACCCTAAAAAATCTGTTTGACTTAGTGCTCAAAATTGGACTTATGAATATTGCTACAAGTGTTTTAAACAACCCGTTTTTTAAAAAAGAATTCTAGTTTTGGTCCCAGTCAATTTTTTTAATTTTCCATTATTCACCTTCCAAAATCTGTTTGACTTGGTGCTCAAAATTGGACTTATGAATATTGCTTCAAGTGTTTTGAAGAATTTTTTTTTAAAAAAGTAATTCTAATTTTTCTCCCGGTCAATTTTTTTTTATTTTTCATTATTCACCTTTCAAAATATTTTTGACTTGGTGCTCAAAATTGGAATTATGAATATTGCTTTAAGTATGTAAAAAAACAAACATTTTTAAAAAAAGAATCCTAATTTTTCTCCCGGTCAACTTTTTCCATTTTCCATTATTCACCTTCCAAAAAACTTCGTTTTGAAATTGAGCGTAATCAAACCATATGGCCCCTCTAACCCCTTCACAAGTCTGTTTGACTGGGTGCTCAAAATTTTCTGAAGTATTATAATTCAGGATTATTAATTCGATTATTAAAGTTAAGTTTAAAAAAATGTTAATTTGAGAGGCTTAAAAAAATTTTTCTACCCTATTTTACATACCAATAGGATCATGGAATTCTATTTTGAAGTAGAAAATAATCCACTATATCAGTCACACGAACCTGAAACAAAATAAATATACAATTTAGTATTTAGTACAATAATATATTTTTTTAAATATTTAAAACAGAAACATAAACTTAATTTTTATGATATTATGTATAAAATAATATCAGGTCAAAATATAGTGAAACTTCAACGAAATGGTTGAAATTTTAATCAAAAAAATAATTTTCTAGACAAAAATAAATTTACGGAAACATTTAGTTTTCCAGCTAAAAAGTCGAATGTTTTGAAAAACGATTAACATTTTAACCGGGAGAAAGCAAATTATTTACCAAGAAAGATGATTTTTTAATCAAATTGTTGACTTTCGAAGAAAGAAAAAATTAATTTCAGATTAAACAGTTACATTTAAAATCACGCAGTTAAACTCATAAGCTAAGTTAAGCTAAATTTCGAATTACAAAGACAAATTTCAACAAGGCAGTTAAATTTTAAAAAAAATATGACTTTTCAACAAAATCATTAATTTTTTAATATACAACGATGAATTTTCAAGAAAATAGTTAAATTGCAACAAAATACTTAAACCATAAAAATGAATTTTAAACTATTTTAATGTCAAATAAAAAATTATTTAATTCAGCCAAAAAGAAGAATTTTTAACAAAATTATTAGATCATTTACTAAAAAAATTAATACCAACAAAGATCATCTTACAAAAAAAATACATCAAAATTTAAAAAACATTAAAAAACAAAACAAAATTTAATTATTAGTTTAATTTTCAATTTAAAATAGTTCAATATTCAACGAAATAGTCGAATTTTTTACCGAAAGAGATGATTTCTAACTAAAAAATATAATTTTTAACAAAATAATTAAATATTCAAACAATTAAATTAATTTCTAAGTTGAATTTTTCGTTAAGAAAGTTAATTATTC
>JAAAKG020142269.1:0-33854 GCA_010014905.2 Druon quercuslanigerum
CAATTTTCACTATCATATTCGTAATCAGCGCATCAAAATGCATAGGTATACGCAGTGTGAATGATTTTGGAGGTAAAACTTAATCGGAAGTTCACCCGAACATTTTATTCATAAAACTGAACATTCAAAAAAGCTTTTTTTGATAACAATAAACGAAATTCATGAGTTTCGCGTAGCTTTCAATCATACTTAAAACTTTATTTCACTTTCAAACTTTTTACAAAATATCTTTATGGATTGATGAATAAGAATTGACAATCTAAACTTGATTAGTAAATATTTATTCAGGAAAACTTAAAAATTACCAAAAAAATATCCGCAATTTCCCGCTTTGAAAATTAGATGAGAATCTTCTCAATTGTGCTAAGGCCACAAGTGGTTTAGGTGCAATTTTGCTTTGAAGAATAACACCAGGTATATAGGGGAAGTATATATTTTAGAATTTTTCAAATACTGTGAAATCACTGAATGAAAAAAGATATTTTTTAATTTTTATTATTTTTTTATGCCTTCAAAATTTGTTTTTTTTTTATTTTTAAAGGAAATTGAAATAGTTGTTATACTTTTGTATTTCATTCAAAAATTTAATATTTATCTTTTCTTGGCTTTTTTTATATCATGCGTTATTTTGCTTAAAATGTATAGTTTCTTGTTTTTTTTGGAATTTTGTAAATTCTATAACTCTGGTAATTTTATGATTTTATGAAAAAAGCTAACAAGATAAATTGTTCATTTTTTTTTTATTAATATGAATATCCGTACAGACAATTTTTTAATTTTTGAAAAAAGTGGTCTCAAAAATATTCAAAGTGCGCTCACTCTTTAAATTTCTATCCAAAATGTCAAACAAACGAAAATATTTTTTCAAAAGTTATTGTGCTCACAGACAGATTGACAGTCATAGATGCAGGCAGCCACATTCTTAAAAACCAGTTTTTCGGATTCAAGGAGTCTAAAACGTCTAATACCTATCTCTAATACCTATCTAATATCTAATACCTTCTCTGATGAGAATCTAAAAATAAATCAATTTGTCATGAATAATTTTTTGATAGTTTTGTTTTTTATCCTAATAGTACAAAAATAGAATTAGAAACTTAACAAATTAAATTTGTTTTACCCTAGACGCGAGAACAGCTTTTTCAAATGCCAAATTTCTGTCTACTCTGTTTTTTCCGTATTTTGCATATTTTAGATTGGAAAATGGAATTTTTGATTTTTCAGGAAAATTAAAAAAGTTGTTTTAATAATTCTGTGGGGAATTCAAAAAGCAAAATTTTTGTCTATTTACTTGTTTTTATATCGTACATTATTTGGCTTACAATTTTCGTTTTCGTGTGTTTTTTGGAATTTTATAAATGCCATAACTCTGATAATTTTTGGTTTTATTTAGAAAGTCATCAGGGTAACCTGTTCGTCTTTTTAAATACTATGAACAAACTAAAAGAGAATTTTAGGGTTTATAATAAAAGTAGTCTCAAAAATATTCAAAATGCGCTCACTTTTTGAATTTCTATCCAAAATGATCAAAGGACTCAGGGGCTCTTAAAACCTGAACATTTGACAACAACTCAGGGGGTCAAATTTTACACAAATCTAATACTTTATAGTCGACGTGAAATGTTTTGGAAATTACGTACAACTCTTTTTAGTTATCGCTTGCATCCGCTGCTACTGAATTAGTTTCATGATCTTTATAAAACTTTTCTTGTTCGTTTAGAAGTTTGAAGATGCCTTCAATTGAAATACACTTCTCTATTTCAGGATTGTCTTGTCAGGTAAGAAATCTGCTAGCGTCGAGAAGTAGATCTAATTAAAACTTACTTATATAACGGCGATGCAACTTTGGGTAAAATAATTAAATTTTGGTTGTACACATTCTTTAAATTAAATTCTTAGAGTAGAGGAATTAATTGTATTTTGCATTTATTCATTTAGCAAGTACATTAGCCCTAGAGACGCTAAGACTAATTACAGGGCTAAACGATTTTTTGAAGCTAAAAAATTACTGAGGGAATATATATATAATTTTAGCCTTCGTCTTACATTCCAAACTTACCGAGAAATAGAATAATTTTGATGATAGGTGTGAAAGATATATCCTTGCGCTTCAACTATAAACTCCGAAAGAAAAGTAAATAACAAATCAAGGTTTCGCTTCCTATCTAGTTTCAACATTTCATTGATGTGATTATATACTTTGAATAGCGGAGAGCGACTAATCATCTTAATATTATTATAAGATAGCTCACTTTGTCGAGTTCAATAATTCGATAATCAAAGGGTAGAGTTTCCAGCAACATTGGACAATTATATAGATATCTGGTTATTTTACATAAAAATTGTATACCCGAGAATGTTGGCATCTTTCAATTGCCATACGTACCATGTCTTCCTTCCATGCTAGATATTTTAAAAAACGGGTTTGTCGAATTTCAGTTACTAGAGGCGACAGATGAGAAATTGCGGTTTAACTCTAACAATCAGTTTATATATTACCGTTGCTGACGCTTTTTTTTCAAAATTTTGCATGTACTCAGCTGAAACCCTAAAGTTTGATTAGCAGCAGAAACAATATTGTCAGTATGCGAATTAAATGTCAAGTGTCTATCAGAGAGCACCCCAAGTAATGGTTAATAAACGTAGCATTGTTTCTTGTGCATGATGCCACCCTACACGTTTCTGAGTTAATGGAAAGCAGTGATCGTTGCACCATTTATTTAATTTGTTCAGGTTAGCCTGCACAATTTCACAGGATTTGACGCAAGATATAGGAAAATATAATTTAATTTTTTTATCAGCATAGGTCAAACAGTAACAAATTAATCCCAACAAGATATTATTCGCAAATCTAATGAATAATAATGGGCCAAGGTTTAAACCTTGATGAACTCCTGAAGTATACCGAAATTTTTGAGAAGAGAGCTGCTACATCTACTTGATCATGAGTATCGAGAAGTACATGTACGTTCTGAAAAAATAAAAAAAGGAGTGGTAGCAACTTACTATTATAAATTGTGATGGATTTATTAAATTCATTATAAAGCATATCATAAAATTGCAACAAAATGTCGTCAATATCCTCATAGTTTAAAAGTATTGTCCAGCCAACATCAAATAACTTCTTTAACAGCAGGTAAATTGTAGCATTAACTCCAGGGCGATACCGCTAGTCTTTTACACTAGAGTGATGTTGTCAGTTTCAGCTTTTTGACTAATTCTGGAGTACCGTCTCTAAATATAATCTGAAGATCTTTATTTCTTCGTTAAACTCGATCCTGAAGGATTATTTTCAGTTCCTGGTATTGTTTTTGTTGCATTGGTCTACGGACCAAAAACATTTGTAAGTTTTTGATTATGGGCGGTGGCTGGCTTAAGTTTTTTGACTTGATGAATCCTGTTAACAATTTCCTGGCTGTTTTTTTGCGACTAGAATATTAATTTTATTAGACGTATTATTGCAGTAGATTTTCTGCCTATTTGGCAGGTTCGGGTGAAAGCTATTGATGATGCAGAAGTAAGATTATGAAAAAGTTATTTACTTTTTGTTTCGTTAGAGTATTTTTGTACTGTATTAGGGTCATTGGATTCAAATGAACCAAACATTTAAAAGAATTTTCTCACATGAAGATCGTTGGCTTAATTCCTTAGTGCTTGCTCCAATACGCTGCTCCAAAAATTCATTAATGTCAGGAAGTTCCGTTGATTGGATAGCTTGTTAAATAATTCAATTTCGAGTCTCAGTATCGGCTATTCTTTTTGAATTATTGAACTCTAATAGATAGCGTAACCACCTTTTTTGTGAGACTATTCACAGAAGATTATACAATAGATATTTGGCTAAGTTATTTTAAGGTTATAATAGAAAATACTCCAAATCATGCTGATAGAATATATAAAGTCTTATTACTTTATTATATATACTTAATTTCAAAAATTAAACACTTTTATGTTTATAAAGATTTTAAAAACTCAAATAGCTTTCAAAACCAAAGAAAGGCAGCTAGTCGTACCTGTTCAGAGTTTCGCGCATGTGCTGAAATTCGAATAGAGCTTACACGAATTTATCTCGTTTAATTCGAAAGTATGTTGTGATTTCGTTTACCGAACTTACTGGAACTTCAATGATTTCTTCTGAGGACATTATGGTATACCGGCCGCTTTCCATGTTTATTTTTGCGCGCTTATATGATGGATGGCGTCTCTCATTTATGCAATGCAAATAAATTCCAGTGAGAAAATAAGTAGTCTCCAATATTGCAAAGACGTCACCATTGGGCTTTGATAAAACAATTTGTTCTTGGGTGGGCAAATTCTGATAGGCATTATATCCTACTTTCAATGGTGTATTGGGCGGAAAACTATATCTTCGAAATTCGAATATCTGCTTCGTATTTGCTTTAGAAGTAAGACTAATCAATTTCATATCTTTAAGTGGATATCCGGATTTGTTAGTAGAGGGAAGCTTAGTTGGTGGAACCATCTGACTGTCAGAAGGGGGATTCCTGGCAGGAGGAGAGATGGACCAGGTGCTGGCAGGAGGAGATCTTGACCTATACCTGGCAGGAGGAGAAGACCTAGCCCTGGACCCGGCAGGAGACGGAGACCTTTCAGGAGAACGATTTAGATCAAAAAAATTTCTATTAGGTAATGACTCGAAACTTAACTCTGAAACAAGAAATATAAAATTAAATTTTATTATAGTGCTTGAAACAAGAACAAAAGTGAATTTTGAAAAAGCCTAATTTCAGAATCATTCACACGATTAACACAATCAAAAAAAATTGTAAACAAAAATTATTTTTATTGAAAACTATTTCATTCCAAAGAAGATCATGTACGTGAGCTAAACACCCTATAGATAATTTTCAGTAATAAGATAATTAAAAAAAAATTAATTGAGATATTAATAAATTATAAGAAGCATTTTGCTAAGTGAAGCAATTTTCATAAACAAATTAAGAGTTCAGCTTTTCTGCAATGTATAGGCTTAATTTTATTTTTATGAAATCAACTAAGAATTTTTTTTAAATTAATCTTAGGCACGGTGCTTTGCTTTAGGACACTTTTTAATTATAAAAACAATAATCCAAATAAATTCAGTATTTAGCTATTTTTAACATAAATATGTTCAACTTGTTAAGGATCTAAATGAGAATGTCTCTCCGTTAATCTTTGATACAATAGTTTAAATTTTTTAAAGAAATAATAAATACTCAAATAATACTTATAAATAAATATTCAGTTAAGTTATTAGCGAAACAATGGGCTAAGTTTTTATATACGAAGATGACCTAAAGTGTCCTCACGATGAAAGTTTGTTGAATCTTAAAAATTGACAAAAGTTAATTATTAGTTTAACACTATTCATAAAAAAATTTAGAGTTGGGATATTTTGCAACAAAATGCTAAGCATATATTTCGTAGGACATTTTAATTTTTTTCAAATGTTCTAAAAATTATTAGATGTTGTTCATTAGAATTTTTTATCATTACAAAAAGTCGTTGGAAATACATTATTTGTCGATTTGGTACGCTTAACTAATAAATAATTTTTAATAATTTAAAAATTAGTATGGTGCAAATTTATTGCAAAGACACTCTTAGATGATACCTTAAAAAAATTAATCTCATTGGAACATTTAAAATATTTTAATTTCTGAGTACTTCTTTATCATAATATTTATGGCTACATTTAACTACCTTTATTTAATTTTGAATATTTTAAATTATTCATTTTAACCCAGAATTTTTATTTAGCAAACTAAATAAATTCTGATTATCAATTTTTAAACAAATTAATCTCGTGGATCGTTCCAAATTAAAGCATTGTCGAAAAAAAGGAAAAAAGCGAAAATCCAAATTTTAGGTCAAACAACGAACAATATAAAATAAGTTAAAAATTTAAAAGAATTTTCAACTATTTCTACTCAAACTATTATTTACTTTCTTTGAATTAATTTGAAGAATTTAAAAAATAAATTAAAATTTTGATCACACGAAAAGTAATAAAAAATAAAAGATTCAATTCTTCGGCCAAACTATGCAACATATAAAAAAAGATGAATACACAAAAATTTTGCACACGAAAAATATTTACCAATTTTACATTAAACATCTTATAATTTGACATGTCTTTTTTGTTTTAGTCGTCGAAAATAGCAATAAAAATAAATAAATAAAACGTTTGGTTAAAAAGACACAAGGTACAAAATAAAATGTTTTATTACAATTTTTTAAAATCAGATCTTAAAATTTGCTTGAAACCTTTTTTTCTCACGAGACACGTGATGAGAATGTGTACGTCAAGGCCAAAAGAGGATCAACGAAAGAGAATACACAATAACTAAATTTTAGTTGTGGATGGTTTAACCTTTAGTTTTAAACTGTCTACTGTTTAATATATATATTTAAGCATATTATTCTAGCTTTTATTTTATTATGAATCAACAACAAATCGATCTTCTCCTTGTAAGATATTTGTACTTTGTTCATCAGAAAAAATTACGTTCCTTAAGGATTATTAACTAAAATTTACAATATTAATTAAGGCGATTTTTCAACAAAAAATTTATAATGTCATTTCCAAATAAAAGCATTTAAAATAAAAATTTCCAAACTGAAAATTTTAATTTAGGAGCTCTAGAATTTCAATTTTAACTATTCTAATATTAGACGAAAACAATTTTTAGTATTGTTAGTTTCAATTCGCTAATTTAGGACTGACTATTGAGATTTTTCGCAATAAATTAAAAAAAATGCAATAATGAAATTTTTCTGACACATCTAATATTTAATTTTTGATACTACCATATTGTAAAAGTTCAAATTGTCACCAAGAAATATTAAAATGTTTGATAAGTTCACATTTTTAGACTGTACTTTTAATAGGGTCTTTAAAGATTTAATGGACTTTAACGGAGTTTAGAAAAATATGGATATATTATTATATTTACCAAGAGAATTGAGAATGACTGTCAATGATAGAAATAGTGTTGGTAGGTTCTTCATTTTCCTTAATCAAGGTGACAGTGATCAATATATTAATGAGGAATTTGGCAAAGAGAATACACAATGATTAGGCTGCTCGGTGCTTTAGAGTAGCAATATACCATACAATGTTCATTATCTTACGAATTATAGTATAAATCTCGAGCTTGCCCTTGTAACGTATTTGTGTGACATGCGTCATTCTTAGAGAGAAAAACATTACGGAAATCATTTTTAATGTACATAGTGAGCTTCTCGAAGAAACAAAATATCAAAACAGTAAAAACTATATTCCTTCTTATTCGGTCTTACGATCAGTTTCACGAACATGTTCTATGACCACGTGACCAAACCAGTCCTCGATTATGAAATCTTCTTTTGGTCTTCCCCATGTCCAAACGCAATGACTATTATTTATTATTTATTTATCATTAGAAAATAAATTGTTTAATTTACGTTATTGCTGTTTTATTTTATATCTTATTTTATTGTTTAGTTAGTCTATTTTTTCGTAGCGTTAAATTAAGGAAGGTAGGAATGTCTTAATTTTTTGTATCCCTTTCAGTGCAGTTCGCGATACCCATTGTAGTGCTAAAATATCCCACAATTATGAAAATTTCAATCGACCCTTTTATGTTTTTGATAACCATTTTAGTGCCAACTCACCTATTTTTATCGGGCTAATGCCTTGTTTTTAATCTATGTTTGAAGCTAACCCTAATACCTATAATTCCTATGGACGAATTTCCCCAATTTCGTTTATATCCTTGAAACCCATTTTTAGTTTCTGAAAATACCTTCTAGTACCCGATCTTAGAACCCCTTTATTTTTGATAAATTTTCAGTACTCTTGTATTAATTCGAGAATCTAGGTTTTATTTAAAGTTGATGTGCCGATTGCTAATGTTTATATATTTCTCTCGTTATGTTGCTTATTTTATGCTTCCGTATGTAAAACCCTTTTTAGCGGGCCAATAGCAACTTTGGCCACCCTAAAAATGGTTAATACTATCGAATTCCCTTATTGTGTATTTTTGTTGTTGTTGGCTTAAACGCTGGAAAACGTTTAATGTTGATACCATTTGTTTTTTCTTCTTCTCTGATTGAGTCATGTTTTGTACCCCACCGTTGTAATTTTGTATTGTAGAGTCTATTTTATTTTCTTATTGTTGTTATTGTAAACTGTGCTTAAACTGTAAATATGTTCTTATGGTCTTATTGTATATTTGTTTAACGCTTTTGTTACTTTCTTTGATTGACCTTTTGAATAAACCGACTCTAATTATTTTAGACAAAATATGAGCTTCGTAATTACGTAACCCAACCTTCTAGCATTTTCAAGTTTAGGCTAAGCTAGTAGTTTTGTCCATCTTAATGTTATCTTTTACTATTTTTGGTTTACCTTTATCTTAGTTTTTATCTTTTACCTTTTATTATCTTTGTTGCTGTTGCTATTGCTAATGTTAAGATCTTCTTACATTTTTTGGATTAACTTATCTTTTGCATGCTTTTTACCTTTTTTGTATTATCGCATATTTTAAGCTAAGGTTTACCCTTTTGATTGGAGTCAGTTAGGCACCCCCTTTTATCATTTAGCCTGAAACACTTAGCGTTCAGTGAGGTTCCTATTTTTCATTTGGAATATAGATTCCATTTACATTTATCGTTTCTGACTTACTTTAGTTGAATTGGTTTGCCATTGTCCCAAGCAAGCAGTGGCGCCCAATAATCTGATTATTTTTAATATCTAATTGTTAGTTCAAAAATTATCGGAAGAATCATCTCTCATGTAGTTTAATTTCTCTACTTAGGGTGCCAAGTGCGCTACTCAGAGATCATCAAATTTCATGTTTTTTTAATTTAAAAAAGTAGCGCTACAGTCTTTGACTATGTGCCTGGAAATATGACACTTTTGCCTAGGACATACTGTTTCGGGTGATAGACGGAGTAAAAACCGCGATTTTGGGTTTAGTTTTGTGTTTGCTTTAACTTTTAAAGAATGCTTTTTACCTTCGTAAAGTGACTTTGGTTGCTTTTTAGTGTTTTTTGATTATTCCTTATTGTTGAAGCTACTACCCAACCTAAAGATAGCGGTTCTTCAAAGTTGCTTTAGTGCGCTTGTGCAGAGTCTATCTCCTGTGTTCGCCCATCGGTCAGCGTATGTACATACAACGTATATATCTTTTAATTTTTATAAAAGCTTATACTGCTGAAACTAAGATGGAATTTGAATCTGTTAAAAAAACTAATCTGTATACTGGAAGCTGATTTAGATTCGCTTGTGAAAGAGTCACAGTTGCTAAAAGCTAAATGTGACAGGTTGGAAAATAGTAATTCTAAATTGATGAGTGGAGGGTCCTTTCTGCAAAGAAGTGCTCAAGCAAATAACCTTATTGTCCACAAACCGCCTAAAAATACAATAAACAATTAGAAACTTCCAAGCTGTCTTGTTTGCACTTTCTCAGAGGTGGATGTATAGATTTCGGCTAAGCATGTCACGGATGCCTTTCGGTTAGGAAAGGGACAGTAAGAGCGACCAGAGAAAAATATCGGCATTAGTTACAACTCATGTTGCAAGATAGACTAGAGAGAAAGAAGCTGCAGGTAGCTAAGGAAAATCTGCAACAGTCTAGAGTTTAGGCTTTTGTTAAGGGAAAGAAGCTGTTGATCGACAATAATCCTCTTCCGGACTTGAAAATTGATGAACTCCAAGGGGAATCAAATCTTATATGCAATGATAGCTGGCTTTTGAAAATTGTAATGTAGGGAAAGAAAAAGTAAATTGCGTTTGTAAATCAAAAGCACTAAAGAAAGTTTAATACCACTCGAGTTTTAGCACTTTGCAGGTAATGTTTGGTTTGATGCATTTCAGAGTTATTGAATCGCGACTTTGCGCACTGACAAAAGTTTCAGACTTATTCGGCTGAACATTCTGAAAAATCAATATAAATAATAAAATTTGTATATTATTTTTAAATTAAGAAATAAGTAGATGCACACACGTAATCTATAATTATTTTAGAAACATTTTTAGGAATTTTTATCAGATTAAAAAAGAATCTTTCAACGTAGATAAAGTAGAGATCACGTCACCTATACAGAGTGAGGGAAAAGTAAGGAAACCCCAGAAAATTTTAGAAATTAATTTTAATTTTTTAGAAATTAATTTTATTCTAAAAACAGACGAGTTTTCAACTATGCATAATTATGTTTATATTTAACGTTATATTTCTCCAAATTTTATTCTTAAAAATTGTAATCTTATTGTAAAATTTGATTTAAAAATCCCGCGCTTTGTATCAATTTTGGTTTTGTTTTAATCATAGCGAATCAAAACAGCCGGGACCTAGAGAATTTCTTTATGTTATGATAGGTTAATTAAAAAAATTTTCTTAAATTTTTTTATAACTCACACATTACAACTAAAAATCACGTTGGATAATTTAAACTAGGACAACTATTATACTTATTATTGAATCCTTACCTTCGATTTATTTGTTATTTAAATTATTATCAAAATTAAAATTGTTTACAGCGTAAATCTGAGACATACTTTATTTTAATAAATATGAAACTTTTTCTTTAGTTACCTTGACTACATTATAACCTGGATTTTGGGAATGGATAAAAGTTAGAAGCCTTGTGAATCATAATGCACAAACTCTTTATTATTAAAAAAAACTGTTTGTAATATTTTAATTCCGCCATAAATCAAGAAAAATATTATACCTTATTATTACACTTTTTCAATTTGTATTTGTAGCTTACACTCAGAGAAAAGATTGAGTCAATTCAACAAAATTGTTTGTTCAACCTACTCTGTTTGCTGAAACTAGAAAATTTGGCCAGCTCAAATAAACCTTTGGTTATATTTAGAAAACAAAACGAATTAATTTGTTCAATTAAATGTTAGTATTTATGTAAGCATGTTTAGTTGATTCAACCAAATAAATGTGTTTAGCAACACTTTCATTAACTACACTAAACGAAAAGTGTCGAAAAGGTCATGCGCCGCAAATTTATTTAAAAAATGAGTGCTACAAACACCTGGACACTCAGAGTATGAAATTGCGGTAAAACTAGGGCCTGCAAAAATATCCAAAATATTTTGAATGTTTGTACAGTTCAGTTTATTAAGCCTCTCTGTCTTTATAAAGTTCGGTTTTCTGAGTCTGCAAGTGATGCTTATAAAAAGTTTTAATTAATAAAAAAGACTCTTTCTATACATTTAATTAGACCGTTGATAAGACGATTGTTGATCCAATCAAAATATTTTGTTTGAGCCACAACATACTTGATTGGATCAAAACAAAAGTAGGTTTCGATCAACCAAACTTTATTAAGAAAAAAATTTGGGTGAATTAATCCACCATCTGATTGACCACTTACCATTGTATTCATTTCATCTTACAAACTTTTTATTTAATAAACCATGTTTTTTATGAGCACAAATGATTGGGATTTACACGACTTTTTCTCGTTTCATTCGAAAACATGATGTTAGTTTGCGAGCCAAACTGACTGGAACTGCTCTGATTTCTTCTGAGCTCATCGCGGTAAACTGTCCGCTTTCCATATTTATTTTTGCCCGCCTATGAACAGTGATATGATAGATGTAAATTCCAGTAAGAATATAAGTATCCTGTAATATTGCAAGGACGTCGCCATCGGGTGTTGATAAAACAATTTGTTCTTGCGTGGGCAATGAATCATAGATACCATATCCTACTTTCAATGGTGTATTGGGCGGAAAAATGTATCTTCGAAATTCGAATATCCGCTTCGTATTTACTTTAGAAGTAAGACGAATCAAGTTCATATCTTCAAGTGCATAGCCGCATTTGTTAGAAGAAGGAAGTCTAGCCGGTGGAACCATCTGTTTTGTAGAAGGAACATACCTGGCAGGAGAGCTGGAACTGGACCTCGCAGGAGCAGGAGAGCTTTCAGGAGAATCATTTATTTCAATAACTTCTCTGTTAGGTAAAGACTCATAGCCTAAATCTGAAACAAAAAACAGAGAATTATATTTGACTAAAGTCCGTGACACAATACAAAAAGCGGAGTTTGGGATATTCGTATAAATTATGGAATCGTTCACACAATTGACCTAATCGATAATTATAATTGTGGAATAAATATTTTGAGCTTGAACCATTCACTTAATTTGAGGATGTTTGCTTGATAATAAAAGCGCTTTAAGTTTTTAAGTGATTTGTATATTTAAATTTTTATTTGACAATTTATTATCTGAACTTTTCAGAAGCACAATTTTTGTAAACACTTTTAGATTTATTAGACAAAATCTTTCATCTATGCTAACATGACCTATAGATTATTTATTAAAAAGTGAGAGAAATTCGAAAATATTATTTATTACATTCTTTTTAAATTTATGAAGTGGATATCGCGGCGAAAGAATGTACCATATGTCAATTAGGGTGGTCCAAAAAGGCACTGTAACATGTTTTTTCATTCTAGAGGGCAAGACACACCCCCCTAAAAGTTTCGATTTCTGGAGAAAGAAAATCCGTTATTTTTTCGAAATTTGAATACCGGGCACTTCAACATACAATTTAATAAAAATAGGGAAATTTTGAATTTTCGAAAAATTCAACTAATGTTCCAGGGTTCCGTCAAATTGTGCCAAACTTTTGAGGGATTAAAGAGAAGTGTCCACTTAATAAAACCGTACTAATTACTTTTATTTCTAACATACAAATAAATACTAGTGGACAACCTAAATATTTATCATGCCATTTTAACAATTTTTAAATTGTCTATGCAATTGTAAATTATTCAGGCTATTGTTTATTTCCAAAGATGTAAAAAATAATCGTATTTTCTGATTGAAATTTAATGTCTTTTCATTGTTCGAATTAATACATTTTTCTAAGAACATTATGTAATGATTGAAACAATTATTTATTGGTTACTTTCAAAATTTCTAAAAAGTCAGACAGAGGTGATTCACAAAATACGTTACACGTTTAAAAAATGGGTGGGGGTCTTCCAAAGTATCATTCTCCATGTTAAGAACAATGGAAAAAATATAACGCTGGGGGGGGGATCCTAATCTCTGTGAGTAATTGTGAAATTTTGATACATT
Source organism: Druon quercuslanigerum (assembly GCA_010014905.2). NCBI lineage: Eukaryota > Metazoa > Arthropoda > Insecta > Hymenoptera > Cynipidae > Druon > Druon quercuslanigerum. Next base: position 13,097 of record JAAAKG020142269.1, read on the forward strand.
TCGTCTTATGCTTAACAATTTTCTATTTTTTAAACAATTTTAATTTTCTCAAGCAGTTATTTTTCAAAAATTTAAAAAATTTAAAAAAATATAAAACATGCAATAATTACAATTTTAAACTTATTTTTTAGAAAGTAATTATTAAAACAAATTATATTCGTTAAACCATTTAAGAAGTGGTTAATGTATTCTTTCTATACACTATGCAGTTAGAAACATTATTGCATATGTTCTGTTTTATTGAATTGTTTTAGATGTCAAAAAAAACTGCTTAAACGAATAAAGATTGTTTTAACAAATAGAAATTTATTTAACATTAAAAGAAATGTATCAAAATTATTTAATTATTTAACAAAAGGCAGCATAGGATGATTTGAAAAGGAAGTTGTCATCTCTGGCTTAATTTTCACACATTTTGACAATAGACAAGAAATAATGAAATGAACATATGTTTATAACAAAATTAATTTTTCAATACTACAGTGTCATTTTTATTCAAAATATTAAATTGATTTTTATTTTTTAACTATTTATTAAAACTTAATAAAATTAAATACAAAGATTTCAATTTTGGTATAATTGATCATACTTTATTAAGATAAAAATCCACTTCCGGTCCGAATTTCGATATAACCTTTCACCATAATGTCCGGTGGAATTTTGTACAATTTTAAAGACAAAAAAAATGTTGTCAAAAAGAAATGGCATCTGTATGCTCACATCGTGATATCCTTTAGTTTATTTACGGGTTTATTATCAATCAATAACGAATTTATCAAATATTTAATTTCCAACAAATTTCTTATCAGAAGGTTCTTATCTCATGATTTATTCTCGATATTTTTCGTGTGAGATATTTGTATTTTATTAATTGCACTTAAAAAAAATTTCATGTTATCAAACATTGATAAAACTGAACAATCTTTTGAAAGGAAAAAAAATAAACTCAACCTGTAGGATTTTTAAGTGAAGCATTTAAAAATAAACAACTTTTTAATTGAAATTGCTTAGAATTGACTAAAATTTCGAAAATTACATATTTTTATGAGAAAAAAGTTAAATTATTAGCATTATTAAAACATAATGATCAAAATTAAACAATTTTTCTTTTAAATAAAGAATCTTAAAATTCAATTTTCGTACAGAAAAATACTGAAAATAAAATAATTGGAAATAATTAAAAATTAAATGTTTTCAGAACAGTATTTTGAAATTTAAATTATTTAAAATGTAAACAAAATTTCAATTGTATTATTTTTATTTAACAGTCTTTATAATTCAATAGCTAAAATAAAAAATAAGTCAATTTACATACTTTTTAATTCGAAGCGATTAAAATTGGACAATTTGGAATTCAAAATATAATTGAATGTTTTAAATTCGAAGCTTATAAAATGATAGTTTTCCTAATTTTTACCACATATATAAAAATTATAGTTTTTTAATGTTGAAAAATGAGGATTAAATAGTTTTAGAATAAGAAATTATCAGTTAAATTTACAATTAGAAATTCATAATTTCATTATTTTATTTAAGTTTCTAATGTGATTTTGGACAACAAATTTTTTTTGTATATTATTAAATCTTTAATTAGAAACCAGGCATCAAGGCTTTAAGTATAAAACTTTTTAATAAATCATAACGAAATTCATACATAATTTTTAATATTCGAATATAAAACTACGAAATTGAAAAATTTGCAAATGGAAACCTCAAACTATGAAACTGTTTAAGAACTTCCAATTACAAATTAGATTTTTATTAGACATTATGTAAATTTTAAAGTTCTGAAGAAATTTGGAACCATGCCGGCGACTTTAAATAAATATTTTAAGGTTTTAAAGAGTTTTTTAAATTTAAAAGCAGCTCATAAGAGTTTGAGCACTTCAAAGGATTGCAATTAATTTCATTTATTTTTAGGGATGTAAATGAGCACATGTTTTTATTTGCTAAAACCTTATAAACGTTTGCAAAAATTCAGATACAACATTATATTATTCTATTTACCAATACAATTGATAATGACCGTCAATGACAGGGCAAGCGTGTATAAGCCACTCATTTTTTCTTATCGAATAAAAACTGCTTATTAATTAATTATTCAGTTAGCAGCTGGCATAAATTATTTCGGTGCTTTATTACGTTAATGTCTTCGCCTCAAGATTGTACTTGTCAGATATTGATATTTTATTACTTAAACCAAGAAATAATAAAAAAATTCTTATACAATTCTGAAGGTATTTCCCAGGTTGCAAGACAGAAAAATGGCTGGATTTGTATAGGCTTAAAAAGGATTCTATAATATTGCCGTGGATTTTGCTATTCTGCAAAGCATTATATACATTATATAATCATTTAAAGGTACTAATTGTTTGCAACATGATAACGTAGTAAAAAAAAAGAGTAAATTAAGAATGTATTTTCAATTCATATTTTCTTGCCTGCTTTAAAATTTTTGAACAGGCATTATTTATTAAAACAACTGTCAAATTAAAAATTAGTGTTTGTCTGTTTTCGAACAGGTAGGCTCAATTTTGTATGGATATATCTGGATAATATCTGTCCGCTAATATTTACTACAATAAGTAGCAAGTTTGCAAGAAGTATTTATTTTTCTAATATGTTACGGACGAGCGATCCTTCATTCAGGTAGGTAATTTAAAAAAATCAAAAATGAAATTAGAAACTCCTAGTAATTAAAGAGAAACTTAATAAGAATTTCACTTTACACGGTGTAGAAAATCTCTTGAGTGAAAAGCAAATCTAGCCACAATGATCTTTTTTAATTCAGGCAATTTTATTCGTCAAGAAAAAGTCAGAGATTTAAAAGAGTCTCATCATATCTGATCTTATCCGTTGGTATCTTTCTGCTCCTGTGTGATCTTATCCAGGGATACCCGATTGCTATTTTGTTATGTACTATCCACTCATATCTAAACCGAAAGTTGGGGAGACAATGCGACAAACATTTGAGCGAAATTGGAGCCAGGAGCGACAGTTTTTATTGTAACAAAAAATAAGAATTAGTCTTTTTTTGAAAATAAGTAACAATTCAAAGAGAGGGAACATAACGGCATTAGGAGCGTGCATTATTTTTGAAAGATTTCTAAGAGATGGCGCTGCACGTACTATATTCCACAATCCATCAATTAAAACGTGTGTGTACTGGTTTCGAAAATTTAAAATTGTCGATTTCGGCAAAATCGGAAAGGGCTTTTTAATCTTAGTGCCCCTGGCGATGATAATTGAATTCCCTATTATAACCCTCAGCGTCGAAAATCTTGGGATAAGCCCGGAAACGCTGAAATGGAAAGTCCTACATCACCGCTCAATTTTTAAGAGATTGTGTCGTCCGATTACCACCTCTCCCGACAAGATGCCAAAAAATGGGTTGATCCGTGGACAGCTGTAAAAGACAATTTTCTTTCTTACATGCTATCCGTATGCTGCCAGAAAGACAAAAAAGAACGTAGCGGCTAGGATGGAGAAACCCCGGCTCGCTACATATATGCATGCATACATAGGCACGACTGTCCGAGCGATCGAAGGTCATCGTTCCACACGGTCCGAATATCCCCGTTTTTTCCAAATCGAACAATGCGCCGGCGCGGCCCCACCAGAGCAGCGGACGTGACCTGACTATAAAAAGGACACGCAACGATTCAACGTGGAGTTCCTCGGGCACGGCGACCTGAGTAACATCGGGGAGCTGTCGTCGGTGTGGCTCCTATGGCCGTCCTACGCTCTGAGTAGGGGACCAGACGACATCCCTCGTTTCCTAGACCTCTCCCTGAAACCGACTCGATTAGTGGCCGACTGAAGCTCCTACGACCAGACATCGAGGCAAGGATACGGCGGCGTCAGGTGCCCCTGACCGACCTACCCGCTGCAGACTTCCTGATCCCTTTCCCCGTAACCGACTGGATTAGTGGCCGACTGGCGCTCCTACGACCACCCATCGAGGCAACATTTCTGTGACCTGGCCTCGTTCCCGCCCCCACAGGCTTCTCGTGACACTGCCGCTTTACCCGTAGCCCCCCAGCAACCGACCCGACCGACCTAAGAATCTAACCGGCACGACACCCCGTCACGGGCGCCTGAATACCATCAGGCTTCCCGTAACACGTCCGCGTTACCCGTAGCCCCCCAGCAACCGAACCGACCACAACAGTCACCGGCACGCTTACTCTTCTGCTTTCTCTTGTCCCGCTCCGTCCACGCCTGCTTTAAGCCGCCTTACTCGCTTTCACGATACACACATACACTAATCTGTATACCACGAGAACACCACACTTAAATTTAGGATTGCCGCCGCACACAGACTTATAGACGCACATTTACACCGTACTACACACGCTCTAGGATTAGTTACAAATGTACTTTACAGAAAGAATATATTGTTTACTTTTTTTATATCCTAACCTACTTGTTCGTTCTATTCGTAAAGCCTGTCCCAAATCACAGAACCCTGGCATAGACTGAAGCGTCCGTAGGGAAACCGAAATAGGTAGCATAGAAACGAACCGTTACATCCTTTTTAAAAAAACCCGCAATTTAACATAAAAATGTCTCAATATTGAAGCACGTTCCCAATAATATTTAATTAACTCAGAGCTTTACAAGCAAAAAATAAAAATAAACGCATTACATTATTACAAAAAAAGAAAAGAACAATCACTTATCAGTTTAATTAATAATAATAATAATAATCTATGATACCAGTTATGGTTTTCTTTTTAAACTGCTGCACTTGCATTGCGCCGGTACTCCCGGATTGGCTATTGTTGGCGTGCTAATTTTGAATTTTATAAATTTTCAAATGCAATATTATAATAATTACTAATTTTGAGTTCTGAGAAAGACATAATATTTCTTATCACAATAATTAGTTTTGTCTTTGTAAAGTCTCAAAATTTATTTTCTTTTTTATTTCCGACAATGCGACTTAAAATAAAAGCACTGAAATTACCAAAAGGAAATCGAGAATATCGTTTTTTTTTAATGTTTTTTTTTCTCTCGTGTTAAAATTCCGTTTTAGGATTTAAACATTACTTTTGATGAATTTCCCAATTATTTTTTATCATAAATATTAAATTTCAATATTTATATAATTTAAAATACGCCCTATAACCGTAAGCAATAAAGCTGTCTGTTGCTTCTTATGCCGAGGTATTGATTTATATTTGTTTTAAAGTACACATTCAAGTTTCCCTAAAATAAATATACATTAAATTTGTAATTAAATTGAATAAATTTAGATAAAATTTGATAAATATTGATAATAATTATCATTTTTCATGCTTTATTACAGAATATAATATATACTATACTTCTTCTCTCATCAAGTTATGTTGACCACGATGTTTTTAATTAGGAGAGTTTGCAATTATTCTGAAGGATACGTTTAAAATAAAAATTTATTTCAAATAAAAAGTGTTAAAAAGAACCAAAATTGTACTGCGGAATTTTAAAAAATGAAATTCAAATCATGTCCAATTTTCAAGTAGATAATAGTACTTTTCAAAATTTAATCATTTTTATGTTAAAAGCAAAAGGAAATCCTTTAAAAAGGAAAAATAGAATGTGTAGCATTCAACATAAAAAATTCAGAACAAAAAAAAAACGGCAACTATTCAAAATCAAAGAAATTTTAAAATTTATTTAAAGGAAATTTTTTAGAAATTATGAAAACTTTCAAAAAGGTAAGAATGAAACTTTCGGCGAAATTTTCTTGTTTTTGAAAAAACATGCAAAGTTTTAGATTTTTCTGTAATTCTTTCGTTAATCCAAAATTCGGGCAATTGAAAAATAATAAAACTATTTAATTACTGAGGCAAATACTTCAAGGTACTTCAGAAACTCTTAATTGTTATTAGCATTACTCAAGAACAAATATAACAAGAAATAAAAATGTATATGAAAACATATTAATCGATTAATTATTTAAGTTTAATAATCGTTTACAACATGATTTTTTTAATGTAATTTTTCCATTATGCGCGCTGAGGGCGCGAAAACTTTCTTTTAGCAATCAAATTCTCAGGGTATATTTTTTACGGTTGCCTATAAAAACAAACCGCATAATAAAAGCATTATAAATCCTGTATATTTAAAGTATTTAAAATTAAAATATAATATATAAAATGTTATTTTTTTAATCTAAACAAAATTTAACAATTCCGGAATGAAGTATGTGTAGGCCAAAACACTTTCCATTATTCACAATTTCTGTTTAAAAGAATTGGTTTTAAAATGAGGGTCAGAAACAAATTAAAGCTTTTGCAAATTTGACATTTTCTCTAAACTATCATAAAGAAAAAAATTAAAATGATATTAAATGGTCATCATAATATTCCTATTTTTTAAACTTAACGTATTTCAAATTACTGAATCGGCTTGATTTATCAGTAAAAAATTACTTTTTTCAACAAAAATAGAAGTATTAAATTTGCAGATAAAACAATCGATTTTTATCAACATCAAAAGTGTATTATTGACAAAATAATTTAATTTTAGATTCAAAAGATAAATTTACTATGAAAAAAGATACAGATTCATTAAATATATAAATTTCGAACTCAAAATGGAAAAGTTACATCTTTCGTTAAGAAAATTAAGTATCAACTAAAAAGAAAAGAATTTTCAGCCAAAGAAATTACTTTTTATTCATAGTGATAAATCTTCAACCAGAAACATTTAAAAAAAGAATATTTTAATTGTCTAAAAAACAGAACATTTTTTTAACGAAAACCATTATATTTCCAGGGGAAAAGATCAATTTTTCACAAAGAATGGAATATTTAAAGTGAATTTTCAACAAAAAAGATAGATCTTCAACTAATAAATTTAATTTTCAACCATAGTTAAATTTTTAACCACAGAAATTATTTTTTTACCAGAAAGATAAATTTTCAACATAATAGTCAAATTTAATACTAATAAACATCTATGTTTAACCATAAATGGAATAGGTAAATTTTCAGTTAAAAAAAAATTGAAAAAAACGAACATTTTTTAATATAGTAATTACATTTTCAATTAAAGGAATGAATTTTTACCTAGTTTAAATTAATCTCTAACTAAAATAGTTGAATTTTAATCAAAAAGATGAATTTTTAACCTGATCATTTCAATTTTCAACTAAAAAAATAAATTTACACGAAATAGATGAATTCTGAACTCAAAAAGGCAAACTTTGAACCAAATACCTCGATTTTGAATTAAGAAAGATTAATTTTCAACCAAAAATAAAACATGTGAGAGTTAAATTTGAAGTTAAAACAATTAGTTTTCAATCAAAAAATTTTATTTCCAACAAGAAAAAAGGTTTTGTCAATTAAATTCATGAATCTTCAACCATATGATTAAAATTTTAACAAAGTAGTTCCCCTTGTCTCTACGTATTCGAATTTCAACCAAAAATGATGAATTCTTAACGAAAAACGTGATATTTCAACCAAAAAGGATTTTATTTTTATACAAAAAATAGTTGGATTCTATTAAAAAAAACTAATTTATTCAACAAAATAGCTTTAATCCTTTACCAGAAGAGATTAATTAACCACAATTGTTTGCGACTTTTAACCATAATAATACAATTCCCTAACTTTTCTGAAATTAATAATTAAATTTCTGAAAATATATGCACTGATTATGATATATATTTTGTTAAATAATAAATGCGCAATCTAAGATATTTGAAAAATATTTTTTAATTGTGCAAACATTACCTATTAAGCATGCCATTTTCTATAAAATGCAAAAGCATTTTATGTTCAACTACAGCTGTAGATTATTAACCGTAACTTAATCGACAGCGTGCATTTAAACTTGCTAGCCGACGGGCTTTTATCTTTTCTAAATTTTATATATATTTTTCAAATATCGCCTATTGAACTTTTTTTGTTAAGAATTTAGGTTCCTGAATTATTATTTGAATAAAAGAAAACGTTAAATTAAAAAAAATACAAATGTTATTTTTGCTTTGAAGAAAAAACTTAAGAGAAGTCTTCACCTATCCAAATTATTCCAGATTCACTTTAGGAATATCAATATTCAGTAAACAAGAAAATATCTATATTAAGTCAACATTTACATTTCGTTAACGAAAACAAAAAATTTTTTAATTAAAAAATTTAATTTAAAATGAACAATAAAAACAGAAAAATATTCGATTTTATAAATCATTTTTAACAACGTTTACTGTTTTGCCTAAAATAACCTTAAATCCTGTTTTGATTAAAAAAAAGTATAATAAACATTTTTATTTCATCTTAAATCAGCCTATATTTCATGAAAATAGTTTTGCCGAAAATTAATTTTTTTAACTAGATTAATTATATAAATAAATTTGTTGACAGTGTATAATTTCATAAAAATTTAATAAGTAAATTCATAAAAAGCTTATTTATTATAAAATTGTAAAAAATCTAAATTTCTCACCAAATTTTTGTAATTTTTAAATTACTAATCTTTTTAGAATCTTTTTAAAACTTCTAAAGCTTTTAAACATCTTTTACAATTTTACGAATTTGTCTTAATTATTTAAAGATAAAGTGAATTTCCCTAAAATAATTCCGATTTTTCAAATCTATGTAATAATTCAAACTCTATATGCCTTGATAGGCGAAAATAAATCAATACTTCAAATTAATGTAGGAATCACTTTTAATTACAAAATTCATTTTAAAGTTTATAACAACGTTTTGATAAATAATTCTTGTGCTAAAGCATTAAAATTTAAGATTTTTTCAAACTATTATTTTCTTTAATCGCCAGAAAGACTTCAGGTTTCTCTTCTATATATTTAATAATATTTGATAAATATAACAATTTTAATTTTTATAACCAAAGTAGGTGAACAAATTCAAAATTTTGGTCCTGTCGCATAGAATTAGTAAAGTTAAAAATAAAAAAATGTTTAAACTGAAGGTTTTATCAAATTTAAATTTTCTTTGATAGCCATAATGGGTACGGTTATTTCTGAAAATAATATATCTTCGATAATATTTGGTAAAACTTAACAATCTAAATATTTATAAACCAAAAAATATAAAATCTATTGTGATTGAAAACCTGACTTTTTGCAAGTGAAACTGGTAACATTTAAATTTGTTAATCTAAATTGTGTGTAAACAAAGAGAATTATTTATAACAATGGTTATTGTTAACTTTTTAAATATTTTTGAGACTAGTAGTCATTCGTCTAACAGCTTAAAAAATTTTCAGTGCAAATTTTTTTTTTATACGAAAGGGCCAACATTTTAAATTTGTTTATATAATTTGTTTATAAAAATTTAAAATATAATATATTATAAAATATTAAATATTTATTATTCTGAGGCATAAATAAAGTCTTTTAAACATTGAATAAAGTTATAATTTTAAAAAACCTCAAATTTTAATATTTTGACACAATAATTGTTCATAACAATGTTTTTTATTAACTTTTAATTAGTTTTCTAATTAAATGCCATTTTTACATAAACATAAATCAGTTTTAGCAAACAACAATTTTTTTACTGATGATAGGCCTATTTGCTTTATGTTAGAGGAGACATTAGTTAAGAGCATCAAGGTCTTCAGAATTTATACCCGCATTGGTTTACTCGGATGTTAAAGATTTTCTAATAACGCGTTTATGTTAAATTGTAAAAGTTTCACGTACTGGCTATCGACATTGTGGAATTTCGAATTGCAAAATTTCAAAACTAAAAAAGTTTACGTATAATATGTATAAATATTTGATTATTTTAAAAAAGTATTAAAAATTGTATATAAAAAAATATTTTTATCATTCATTACACGAACGAAAAACTGCGAGATAAAAAAATCGCAAAAATTGAGCAATAGAATATTTTGTTATTATTGAAATTGTTGTTATTTTGTTATCGTTCCAAAAGAAAAACTAATAAAAGTAATTGATCAAAAAGCTAAGATGATTTTTTTTCTGAAATAGTTTTGAAAAAAAATTAGAAGCTTATTTTGAAATGATCTTAAAAAAGGTTAGCTAAACTAAAAAAAGAGCTATCTCACAAAATTTTATGTGTTGCATTATGGAACCATAAAACTCCTCCTGACAATGAAAGTTCACAATTTTCATTTTGCAGATATATTACTTTCTTCCGTGTCAAGAATGGACGAAATATTTAAGTCTCGAAATCATAAAACGTTTACCTTTTATTATTATTACTAATTACAAGTGGCTTATAAAATTTTAAAGCTACCATGGATTAAGAACCATATTATAGTTTAGAATCACACTTTTTTAACGAGGGGCAAGTCACTGAGAAAAATTAGATTGCTGCGCTGGAAATATTGAAAGAATTCTTTGAAGAACTCTTGGAAATTTCAGAACTCTTTCACCAAGCTTGGAGCAGTCACATACTCGTACGTTCGTGACGCACGCGCTGCCTAGAGAGTTGAACTAACAGCCGACTCCATCCGGACGCTGCCGAGCTCCGCCGAGTTTGATTTCTCCTTGAGAGTCCCGATCTCGAGGAATCCTTCAAAGCCCCTCGTTTTTTATTTTTATTGGTACTGTTAAAAAATTGAGTTTTACGCGCATTTTTCCAGTTTTATTCGAAAAGACGTTCTAATTGGTCGTCCGGTACCAACTGGAACAGCTTTGATTTCTTCTGAGGTCATTTTGGTACATTGGGCGCTTTCCATGTTTATTTTCCCCCGTTTCTTAAAGTTATTCTCTTCCATATACATTCCAGCAAGAGTATAAGTGGTCTCCAATATTGCCAGGGCATCACCATCGGCTGTTGATAAAACGATTTGTTCTTGAGTGGGCAAATGGTCATCGGTAACATATCCTACTGTTAATGGTGTATTGGGCGGAAAAGTGTATCTTCGAAATTCGAATATCCGTTGCAGATTTGATTTAGAAATCAGTCGAATTAATGGAAGATCTTCCAGTGCATGTCCATTTATGTGATTTCGGTTAGAAGGAAGCCTATTGGGTGGAATAATCTGCCTTCCACGAGGAGGCTCCCTGGCAGAGGGAGACCTAGACCTGGAATTTGCACGAGAAGGAGATCTTTCAGGAGAAAGAGAACTTTCAGGAGAACGATTTAGGTCAATAGGTTTTCTTTTACGTAAAGACTCAAAACTTAATTCTGAAACATAAAACAAAAATAAAAAATAATAAAGTTTGTTTGGCAACACCTTAGGAAACTTCAAATAATTTGTCTAAATTTTAGAATCATTTACACGATTATTGAAATTAGAAATCAGAGTAGAGGGCAACTCAGTTTTTGTGTTTTGATTTTTAATTACAAGATTGGGTCATCTTTTATTTAGTAACAACGATTACAACGTTTTTAAAATCTTCCGATAAATAAATTATAAACAGATTAAGTGTTTGGCTATTTTTTTTTCGTTTCAAATCTTTAGAAACCTAAGTCGATTTTCTCAAAAACCCATATTTTGAATTCGTTGCCAATTTTTTTGAGCTTGTACTTTCATATGCGAAATAATAAAAAAGGTGGGATTTGCCAAAAAACCTTTATTCTTTTTTTCTTCAAGTATTAAGAATAAAGAAAAATATATTTTTTTGAAAATCTCTTACTTTTTTATTCCTCAAAATATTTTAAACAATTTTTACTAATCACAGGAAAGCATCTTATTATATTTATGCTAGCTAAATCATTTTTATGACTGAGAGAATTTTTTTCCTAATAATAGAATTTTTCTTATAGACGATGACAGATGTTGCAAAAGAACCAGAGTATTTTTTATAGAACCTTTTCAGTCGTGGAAACTTTTATCTGAACAATTTTTCGTATCTATCAACGTATTAAAAAAAAGAAATATTAGTTGAACCAAAAAATAATTCCCCTGGCTACAAACATTATTTAGCCATTATCAAATTTACGGAAAAGATATCTTCATTATCAAAGTAAAAGTACAAAACAAAATTGCAAAAATATTTAAGGTGGGTTTTTTGAGAAAAAAAAACGACAAGGCACAGAATAGAAGTGCAATCGAATTCCATAGATACTAGAAGTTTGGGAATTATCCACTCCAAAGATATGACCGTAAAAGGGGCTTTAACTCCTGCGCCGTTTAGATTTCAGGGTTAATGCGCACGTCGGATGAAGTGCAGCGAGCTTCCGCGCGCGCCTGTCTCATGAATAGGGGGGGGGGGGGGGGTAAAGGAAAAAATAGTTCACGCGATCCTTTGGCGTGGGGCGTTCGTTTCTATGAACGCTCATATCTTTGGAGTCAAGTTTTTTCTGCACAGCGGAAAAATACGTATCTCCTCATTTCATCTTAAAAACAACATATTTTGTTACCAAGAGATTCTCTCTGATTTTAAATATATGCTATTATTTTCTAGACGCTTTGCAAATTTAAGACAGCTTCTGATTTTTAAAAGAATTTTCAAATAAAAATTAAGTTTTTGGCAATTTTTAAATAAATATGTTAAATTTTTTTCGTATGTAACTGAGAATGTCTGACCGCTAATCTTTGCTAAAATAATTTTTGAATTTTCAAGAATTACCATTTATGCTTCACTGCAATTCTTTGCTGTGATATTCTTAAAATTAGCAATAATTATTAACTATCAAATTCATTCTATTAAGCGTACTATTTTGAAGTTTTTTTTTTTGTAGTAGAAGGGGAAACCTTGCATAGGCACCCAGACCAGCAATCGTCTATCTCAGCAGTCAAACCATTCAGATAGACGATTGTTGGTATGGGTAGTGTCAGATTCTTACCGTCTAAAACCCCCCCTTCCGTCAACCTATTTCCCCGGAACCGCTTTCGATTACTTCAGGGAAATGGGGTAAGGCCAATAAGCCATGCCTCGGCTTCCCACTATTTGCCAACTTGGCCTTTTCACTGCTGACGTTCTGAAGGCTTCCTCGAGAGGGTGGCCTCCCTGAACGTCAGACAGCTCATTGTGCCCGGACGGTGGTCCGTCCGGGGCTTACATGCATTTGTGGCATTGCAGCTTTGTGCCCCTCTTTGCCACACCTCTAGCAGAAACCAGCTCGATTTGGACCAGTGAAACTCACTGCCATATGGCCAAAGCCCACGCAGCGATAACGCCGAGCCAATTCCTCTCCCAGCTCCACAAATGCCCTCAGACAACCTCTAAAGGGCTTTTTTTGTGAAGCTGACTCTGATCACTCCAACGGCGTCCTTGAAGTAGCTTCTGACTGCCGCTTCTACCTCTTCCTTCACAGTGGTCGTATCAAGGTCGAGAATCTCGACCTCAATACGAGAGACGAGTTCTTTCACTCTACACTCTCCACCAACAGCCTCTTTGATGGCAGTAGACAATTTGTCTCTAGCATTATCAGCTGAACCCACCTCCACCAACACTTCTACATTACGCGTTTCCCTGACCCCCCTGAACTTGACACCAAGGGCGTCAGGGTTAACCTTCTCCTTAAGGTCCCTGAGGACCTGCGCATAGCTGCGACCTTCGGCTGGTTTGATGAGAACCGCCTCCGGTCGCGCTCTTCTCGCCTTCTTCTTCCCCGTCTTGTTGGGAGCCATTTGCAGGTCTCCAACCGTCACCTCAGCGTACGAAGTTGTGGGTATCGAAGCGTCACGTATACGCGGCTGCTTACTTCTTTACTTTGAAGGACCAACCTCCACGGGTCTCAGAGAGGGCTCCCTTGCTCGTTTACCATGTTGGGCAAGAGGAGTTTTCTCAGCTTCTATAGTCTGAGTCCCGCATTGGACTGTGTCCTTCTCAGCCCTTTCTTGCTTCATTCGCGCTACCGCTCTTCGTTTTCTGGTCTCTCCAACACTTTCAAGACAGTTGAGGAAGATCGTCCTCCTCGTCATTTAAATTGGGTTAAAGCCTCCGACATTCTACTGAAATCAGCTTCCTCCGTCAACCCTTCCAGGTAATCGTGAATGCTTCGCTCCAACATACCTCCAAACTCTTCCATAATATTTTTCAAATCTGCCATAACAATCCCACGAGAAGCTAGGAAAGTAAATGTCCACCCCCGCAGAGTCCCGCATGCGGGGGAAGGTCTAGATACTCTAGAAGGCGACCTGGTATCCTGGAGACACCGTTTACGACACCACTCCCTGGTGCTACTCAGTCCTCGGCACGGTTGTTAACACCTTGACTTGGGATTCTAATTTTGTTTGGTCCGCGGGGCCTATTTTATTTCAGCCCTACCCTCTGTTTCCAGCGAGCATTTCCCTATCCGCCACCCGAAGACGCGCCAAGAAGGGGAATCACCTCCCCTCTACCACAGACAACTGTGGTGGTACTTGGGTGCTACTATTTTGAAGTATCTCATTCGTTTAAAAATAGGGAAATTCTCAATTTCTTCATAAAGAAAATTTTGAATCATTAACAATCTCAAAGAGGATATTTTCATTGGCACTAGAAACTGTAATATTTATTCTTCTCTTAAAACTAATTTCTTTATCATTATTAAAAATAAAAATGAGGTTTTTTAAGTTTCGTCTCTGAATGTCTCACCAAACTTTTATTTTATATAGTTCACTTTACGTAACATTAAAATTTAATTTTAGTTTTAATTTTACAGATATTATTGTCTTTTTGGCTACGGATATGAGCGTAATGCATTAGGAATTTATAACCATAAAATAATAAACAGAATTTGAAGAATATAATTAATAATAAATTAAAAGAAATTCAGTTTATTTTTTTTATTTTTTCTAAATGAACCACGTAAATACTAAGTCTTCTAATACCGATATATTTCTTATCAGTATACACAATTTTCTTGATTTTATTTGTTATATATTTGTTTTTATTATTATGCGTAATTTATTACAGCATATCAGCAGTTATTATTCCATACATTATGTGTGTCACAATTATGTTCTTGCAAAATATTTAAATATTATTATCAAAAAATAAACTCCGTTGCCGTAAAAAGTTCAACTCTTTGAAATTCTTACATCCTAAACTATTCTTTTTACAGAAATTAAGAATATTTTTTTAATCCGAAAGGATTTTAGCACATATTAACCTCTTGTAAGCGAAGCATTTCACGGATGTTTAAACATTTCTAAGAAATTAGGATTATTTAAAGCCATGAATTTAAAAAAATTCCAGAAGATTTGGGAGAGTTTTTTTTTTTAATTTAGGGGGACTTCCAAAGTATTCAAAGACTTTAAATGATTCTAATAGATTTTTAATATTTCAAGTGATTCTTATTGATTTAAAAATATTTTAATTTGTCTAAATTATGACTCAATCCATATTACGGCGTACAAATTGTTATTTGCCAAAACCTTAAAAACGTTTCAAAATATTGATACATTATTAT
This sequence comes from Druon quercuslanigerum, assembly GCA_010014905.2. Classification (NCBI taxonomy): domain Eukaryota; kingdom Metazoa; phylum Arthropoda; class Insecta; order Hymenoptera; family Cynipidae; genus Druon; species Druon quercuslanigerum. The sequence continues at coordinate 28,378 of JAAAKG020142269.1, forward strand.
ACTATTATATTTACCAATAGAATGAAGAAGAACCGCTAGTGATATAACAATAGTAGAAACGATTCCCATTTTTTTTAAGGAAAAACGAATTACTGTTTTGATAAGGAATTTTGTTACCAATGTGTGTCTGGTGCTTTTATGTATTTCATCATATAGTATATTCGTTATCATGTCAATTACGTGCGCTAAGAGCTTGTCCTTGTGAGACATTTGTATTTCATAAATCAAAGCAAGAAACGCAAAAAATTGTTTGATTTTGCGGAGGTATTAGCTAACTTTTAAAAATAATAAACATCTTTTTCTGATTCATGTAGACCTAAAAACATTACGATAATATTTTGTGAAAGGGGCTGTTATAATAAAATAAGATATCTGCGGCGTGCGGCTGGCAAGTATAGTGCTTGTAAAGTCTCTTTTGTTAAAGCACCTTAAGCTTTAACGAACACATTTTTATTACAAATCTTGCGCTTTGCACTAGATTTTTTACAAACTGCGTAATTGTCTACATTAGGTTAAACCCTATTGTATCAAATTAATCTTATATTTATTTCTATACCTCGTTCCGAAACTGCTCATTTAGATATTGAAAAATAATGTAAACATTTTATGGTTCATGATTACTTCAATATTTGTTCCTTACTTGACACTAATTTTTATTCTTAGCTACCCAGAGAAAAATACCGTTTCAATACGTTTGCATTAATACGAATCATAATATTTATCATTCAAAAAAGTGCCTATCTTAAAAAGAAACTTTTTTAATTAGCGTTTTATTGCACTTTGTGTTTATTTTCTAAAATCTTAATTTTTTTTGAGACTGTTTCTTTTTATTTGAACAAAAAATGCGTATCGTATCAAAAAAGAATTTTTTAAAAAGTATATTTTTTAATTGATGTATATTAATTTTTCCCATACAAAGTGTTGTTTTTTAAAAAGTCATTATTTTCATTGTTAATGTTATTTCATTAAAATTTTAAAAAACCCACGCATCCAATGCAAAAATTATAAATAATACATGTGTAGATCTATTCCGGCTGAACAAATTTCATTTTTTTATTTTTTTCCTAGCTGATATTGTTTGTCCCAAAATTAAATTTTTTATTAATAATGTTGTTTTTCACGACTAAAAGAAAAACTACGCGTTCTATCGAAAAAAATGTGTATCTTTTTTGTAGATACCTTATAGATGCACAATTTTTATTTATTAATTTTTTTCGTAAGTTTTGTCCTTTTTCCAAAAATTACATTCTTATTTATTTTCAATATTATTTTTTAAGATTAAAATAAAAACTATACATTCTAGCGAAAAATGATTCATGCAAAATTTTTAGCTGACTTTTGAGTGACGAACTTATTTATTATTACTTATTTATTATTTACGAGTATTTTGTCGTTATTAAAAAAAAATTCTGTTTTATTTTCAATATTGTTATTTACTAATAAAATAAAAAATCAGAATCCTATAAAAAGTGAATAATAACATATGTAGACGTTTATTGGTATCACAATTTTGGTATATGCACCTTTTTCATATTTTCAATTTTTTGACCGCAAAAAGAAATGTTTTATTTTTCATTTTTTTTTCTGCGATTTCAAATAGCAAAGTTTCTTATCTTTATAAAAAATCTTTGCGTTGTTTGACTGCAAAATCAAAATTATAAACAAAAACTTTTGAAATTGAGCTTTTGATGTTAAACAATTTGATATTAAGACCTCTAATATTGAACTATTTAAAAAATGCGAATTCAAAATTGCAATGATTAATTTGAGTTATTTAATTTTTTTAATTTTTTGTAAAATCGTGTAGTGTTAAGTGTTTTTTAAAGTAATTTATAAATTTTTTAATTTGAAAAAATGGAATTCTTGTTAAAAAAATTGAAGTAATCTAAAATTGGGATCGTACACCTTAATTAGCAAAAATGTTCCATTCGCAAGTCTTTTATAGCGCCTTTTAAAATTCATATATTTTGTGGAAAATTTAGTAATTTGAAATCTAATGATAAAGCAACATAATTCTATGAAAGGGGAGATACTCTACTTTGAAAGCAATTTGGAAAGATATCTAACTGACGTATAATTGACGCTGTGGAATTCTTTAAGTTACACTAAAGGCAGCCTCCCGTATAATGAGACTAATGCCAGGATTTTATTAGAGCCCAATTATACTTTTTATGCGAAATATTTTGCTAAAGGAATTCAGTCCTTATTTTAACCCTCCTTAAAAATACTGGATAGACTCAACAAAAAATTCTTTGACACATTATTTTTTATGTAAATTATGAAGTAATCTGTTGGTGTCGAAAGAGAGTTGATATTTTTCCCGTTTTTTTGAATAAACCAAAAATAGAAGTCTTGGAAATCGTAATGCATTAACTCTTTAATACTATTCATAATTAAAACCTGATTATGATATTTTGATCCGACTTTAGATCAAGTATAATACTATATTTTATTAGTACAGTTTTTCAAATTTAATAAGTAGAATAGAAGATTGAGATTTACACGAATTTTTCCCATTTTATGCGCAAAAATTTTGTAAATTTGCAAACAAAACGTACTGGAACTTCTTTGATTTCTTCTAAGGTGATTGTGGTATTCTGGATGCTGTCCATCTTTCCTCTCCCTGTTTTTTATTGTTATGATATTGGACATATTGGGAGCGTGCATTAATTTTTAAGAATTTTTTTGTTAAATTTCGGGGTTATTGAACAAAATAGTTACCAGTTGATCATTCAAAGTATTTTCCATCGCTAGCCACTACTTTCTTCCATCTTTCTGGTAGCCAACGGATATCACGTCGGAGAAACGACTCGTCTTTTGAAGCTGTCCACGAGTCAACCCATTTTTTGGCATCTTGTCAGAAGAGGTGGTAACAGGACGACGCGATCTTTTAAAAATTAGATGGTAGGGTAGGGCTTTCCATTTAAGCGTTTTTAAGTATTTTTGACAGGTTTGACAGGTTTGATCGGCTCATTCGCATGAATTGCTTTCGATAAAGGTTACCCGTGATGTTTTCGTTCTGTTGGAGCCGCTCATAGTTCACTATACTCTGCTCACTCCACCAAATACGGAGCATAAACTTTAATTCATAGATATTCGGTTTTGGTGTTGTTGTTAGTAATTCGCAGGGCTTGGTCCATGTTTTTCTACGCTTATACACCTACAAAGCCCAATTTCCTTGCTTTTGGGCTATTTCCAATGCATGTTAGCGGCTAGAAATAGTTAAATGATGAATCCTTATTCATTGTACAAACTCATCTAGCGTTTGACACCGGTGTTCACCGAGTAACGTCTCTAATACCTCATCCTCGACCTTTTTTGAATGGCCTGGACGTTCTTTGTCTTCTGTGTCGAAAGCGTTACTTCTAAATATTCGAAAAATTAATGCACGCTCCCAATGATGTCCAATGCTGACTGACTAGGTTTATAGTCAGTCCTTTCCCGGTAAAGGAGATGGTGTTCGTTCTATAGTAATTTAACGAGTGTATTCTTGCGAAGCAAGCATCAGACAGCCATAAAATATGTGCTCAATGTTCTCATTGGGATCTCCACAAAGGCAGCATCTAGCAACAACTTCCGCCATACTGAGGATGTCTTTTTTGTAATTTCTTCTCTTGATTGCCCTGTCCTTGGTGGAAATGAAAAATCCTTCAGTCTCAGAAAAGAATTCTCCCCGCCTTAACCAGAGGTTTAAAGTGTCACTATCGACGCAAGCAAGACGTATCGTTTAGAGGTGGTGCATGTGGAGCTGTTTACCTCGTTTTCAAGCAGCTAGCTATTAATCGTTCAGGTATCGGTTGATAACGAAGTAAATAGCCTCAATTTTAAAGGATTTACAATTATCATTATAATTTTAAGGCTAGTCCGTTTAGGTTGCGTAAAACTGCATTTAAAACTATTGCACTATGCCTTTTATTTTAAAACTTCGGTAAAAAAGTGTTTTATACACATCCCACTTGCTAAAGTATCATTTACTTTGATAAGATAATCAGATAATGTTAGACGACTTTACTCCACTGGGTATGGGCCTGTGAAAATGTTTTTTTTACTAAGGTAGGCTTAGAATCAATGTGTGAATTTAATCAGAAACAGTGATAAAACGCGGTTGCATCTAATTTCATTACCAACGTTCGGATTTTCCTATGCGATTGACAAGGAGAGAGGCAAACTGCAGAAAATAACCTTCCGAGTTGAGCAGGTTTTTCTGACATCTGAATCTGAAGAGAGTGAATTGAATATACAACAACCATCATTAGCGGTAAAAATATATAAGCATACTGCTTCAGAACCTGAAAACAATTTAAATTTTTTTTTACATTTTGTTCTCATATTTGTAGAAAATTGATCGATGTCGAGAGAGTCCAACTAAGATTTGGTTTTTTGGAAAGCATAATCAGCTAGTTCCGACTCAGATTCGTCGGATATTCTTTCAAAGAATGCGGTACTTGAATTTCATATACAGACGTTTTAATATGGCAACTTTATTGCAAAACTTAGTAAAATTAATTCAACGGCTTCTAGTACTAAACAATTAATACTTCACTGTTAAATATTAAATGCTCAATGTGCCGGCCGCCAACAATGTGCAATTTGGAATCAGAAATCTTCAGAAGTAAACAATTTGTCATTTAATACCTTTGAAAATTCAAACATTAAAAAAAAACATAAAAAATTATGCATATTCAATTATTTCCTTCATCAAGGAACACTAGAAAAGAAAATTATTAATGGATTTATAAATTTGTAGTATAGAGGTATTTCAGAAATGTACATTACAAATTTCCATTTTATTTTAAATTACTCAAATTTCGAAGATGATTCAGATTATTATCATTCACGGATTATGGTTTGCAGTATTAGTCAAGTGCCATTTCAAATCATTTTATAGAGTTTTCTTAACTAAGAAATAAGATCATTCTTAAAAAAATTAGAGTATTCTAAAATTAGGATCAAGAAACTAAACCAATAAAAATAATCCAATTAAATGTTTTTTACAGCACTTTTATTAATAGTATAGAAAGTGGATTTATCTATCCAAATAAAATATAGACTCGATATAAATCAATATTAAAACTTTTTAAAAATATAAGCATTCTCTCGCGCGTTTCTATTTTTAAAAATAAATTATTTCATTTTATTAAACATATAAATGTAATGAATTTGACAAAATAAAACTTTCAGAATGACAATTAGGTAGACTCTGGTCAATGTAGAATCCTTTTGCGAGGATGCGAAAAGTCGCTTAAAAAATCTCTAGTGACTAGAGAGGATGCCTTTATTTAAATCACTTACAATCAGATCTGAATGGTACAAACACCTGCCCATGCGGCATACAAGAAAAAAGGTTTTAACTATCGCCGGGAGCTGAGAGTACCAGCGAGCAGTGTCTCCAGAACGTGAGATTTTTCGGCCCCCACCACTCTCCCATATGGGAGCAATTCATTCAAACGCAGCGTGTCGGTGAGTCGGCTCTGCTA
>JAAAKG020142270.1:0-11652 GCA_010014905.2 Druon quercuslanigerum
ATATAAAAATCCAACTCTAAACCAAAAATGCCATCGACATGTTGGACAGTAACCATCTTAAGCCTGTGACAACATTTATCTACTAATCACTTGCCGCGTTCGCGACCGTGTTTAGTAGCGAAGTATCGGATCATGAGTACCTGTGGGATAGATGGTGGGCCCATATTAATAATAATAATAGTAATAATAATTGAATTCATGGAACTCAAGGAATTTATGGAATGCCAGGAGTTCAAGGAATTCAGTGAATTCAAGGAATTAATGGAATTCAAGAACTTTAATGGAATTCAAGAACTTTAATGGAATGCAGGTAATTCAGAGAATTCACGGAATTCACGAAATTTATTGTAATCACGGAATTCACAGTGTTCATGGAATTCAAGGAATTAATGTAATTAATGGAATTCCATAAATTAAAAAAATTCGTAAAATTGAAGGAATTTATGGGTTTCAAGGAATTCATGGAATTCAGGGTATTCAGAAATTCATAGAATTCACTAAATTGAAGGAATTTATGGAATTCATGGAATTCGCGGAATTTTTGGATGTCCATAAATTCCATGCATTCTGTGAATTAAGTGAATTCCTCCAATTTCGGGCATTTCATCAATTCCATTTATTCTATGAATTTCAAAAACTCCATGAAGTTGGTGAATTACTTGAATTCCGGAAATACTTTAAATTCCGTGAGTTCCGTGAATCCGATGAATTCCGTGGATTTCAAAAATGGCCCGAATTTCATGAATTTCGTAAATTCCATGAATTCCGTGAATTCTTTGGAATCCGTTAATTTTTTTGAATTGAGTGAATTTCTTGCAAGTCTTAAATTCTTTTGATTCTGTGAATTCCTAAAATTCCTAAATTCTTTTATTTCCCTAAATTCTTTGGATTCTGTGAATTCCTTAAATTCAACGAATTCGATGAATTCCGTAAATTTCGATAATTCCTTCCATTCTTTGAATTTCCTGAATTCTTTGGATTTCTTGAACTTCTTAAATTCCTAAATTCAGTGGATTTTATGAATTTCTTGAATTCGTTGAATTCTATGAATACGCATGTTATATACTAGATATTAACAAAAGTATTGGCTCTGTCAGAATATTTTTTTCAGGAAAAAGTGTGATGATGATGATTTACTTTTTGTTTTAATTTTTCGCTTTAAAGGGTGTCGAGAAATCCAGCCGGAAGTATGGTACAGAACTGTCACTTGGTACAGGACTTGTGTTGTAAAATTCCAATACATGTGAGGTACCATACCAATGCCAGCATTTGGAAACTAAATTAGTATGTATTGCAGCGTTACCTTACGTTTAAAGAAATAAACTTTCAATGCATGCAGTGGAAGTTTCCAACAGAAATTTGTAACTGTGTACTATGGTTATAAAATTATTGTCACAACTAGTCTTGCATCAAGAGACTATCTCTATACTTGTAACATAAATTGAAAGAGAATTCCTTCATACACAATCTATTTAAATTTTTTAGCATTGAAGCAAACAATGCTTGAAACAAGGAAAGATAGTATAAACGCGATGACGTATCATGTTAGCTTAGACAACGTGTCATTGAGCCATCCGACATTCTGTTGATCTTTACATTGCGATTTAAAAGACATTGTACGTCCTTTAAATTTAAAAAAATTAAAAAATAAAACGATATAAATTTTAGCCAAATTGTTAATAAATCTTCCAGATAAAAAGCAAAACTTTTTAACTTTTCAACTCTGTTAAAATTATATTCAAATTTTCTTAAAAGTTGGAGAATCTAATTTTTTTAAGAGATTCCGAAAATGTTTTTTAAAGCTCCGGCAGGAGACGAAAATACTTAAAAAATGATTTTATACAAAAATTGAAAAAAATGGTTAAAAAATTAAGAACTGGCTATAAGCACACCAAAAACATTATGTTGTTATACGCTTAATGAATTTCGGTAAACCTATACTCGGTCTTAAAATTACCTCAAATATATTATTTATTTACACCAAATATGTACAAAAAATGTTTCATAATCTTGTTATGTACAGAAAAATTATTTCTTAATTAACAAAACTTAAACATTTGGACGTCTCTGTAGAGTTTATTTTTGATAAATTACGGCTTATCCTGGTATAGAACGTGGGTCTTTTCTTTGGAGAATGAAAGTCACTTTAGGCCTTATAAATTGTTTACAAATCATAAATCAAATGCTGCTATAACTATGTATCTACTTTAATAAAATGATCATGTAGTATATATTCATTACAGTTTCACTCACTGCTTACGAAATGAGTATTGTCATTGGCAGTCTGGTCTTCACCTTAGTGGTTGTTCTTAATTCTATTGGTGAATATAACATTATTAAAATATCTTTATATGAAATTATCACATACTGAACAAAAATTATTAAACGAGTTTCAAACTTTCATTTGGAATTCCTTCTTGGTCACAGCCGGGCGGATTTTCACACAGGATATATCTATTTTCTGTATCTATATAGAACAATTTTTTATACTCATAAGCAATTTAATAAACCAATTCATTTAGATCATAGAAAAATCCTCTGTTCTATTTTTTATTGAAGCAGTCTTCTTCTTCTCCCAAAAATAATATTATCATCTAAGATTTTTATTGAAAAACGTATCGTAATAATTATTTTTTTACTTCGTATGAAAATTATGAATTTTTTTTCAAGCAATTATTTAAAAAAAATGATAATTATATTCAAAAATTATAACACAGGCCTGCAAATAATGGGGTCATATCAGTTGTTGGAAAGTGGGGGGTCATTTCCAAAGTAATTTTTTACGTAGAATCCGAATCCGGGGTCAGAATTGGCCTATCACGTCAGGGTTTCAAGATATTTGATGTTCTGTGCCCAAAAAATGGCGCTTCAGGCTACTTTTGAGGTTATGTACACAAGACACAAAATTTTTTGGGATATTTTCTTTAGTTGTATCATATAGTACTGCTCTTTCTCTTTAATTTGAGAGTCGCAGAGTTTAGTTACCATTTTTCTTTACCAAGTTACGCCAATTTGAAATTACGACATATGTGCCATTATGTATTGAGCATTTGCTTTAAGTAATATCTCGACTTCAGAATCGTAATGAACAACTCCGAACACCCATAAGCAAAAATTTTCAAGAGAAAACACCCAGTAGAAAATGTCTGCCTCAAAGTATTTAAAGCGAATGCTCAAGACATAATGGCGCATATCTCGTAATTTCAAATTGGCCTAACCTGGTAAAGAAAAATGGTAATTGAACTCTGCGTCTCCCAAAATAAAGAGAAAAAGCAGTACTATGTGATAGAACTAAAAAAAAATCACAAAAAATTTGGTGAATTCTGTACATAACATCAAAAGTAGCAAAAAACACCTTTTTTGGTACATAACCTCAAATATCTTAAAATCCTGACGTGATGGGCCAATTCTGACCCCAGATTTGGATTCTATGTTAAAAATTACATCGGAAATACCCCTCCACTTTCCAAAAATAAAACCATATTGGCCTGTGTAATGTATCCTGTGAGGATAGTATTCTTACGATAAAAAAAATGATTCAGCGAAAAAAATGTCCACCTTCAAAATTTTGAAATAAATGAATTCGTTTTGTAACAATGAAAGTTGCTGTTAATTGAGAAAATCTGAACCTCGTATACGAACTTCAGAACTTTTTAAATCAAAAATCCCAAGCCCAAGTGTAGTTTGAAATTTGATGTCATACTAGGCTCTATAGTTTTATGAACAAGCATTAGGCCATAGAAAGTAATTCTACACAAGTGTTTCTTCTTTTTTCAGAATTAAGTTTATCGTCCGTCGAAAGAGAACCGCTGGCTACTGAAACAATTTCCGCTTGTTTTTACGGAGATGGATTTGGTCATCGTATACCACTAATCGCAGGAAGTTTTCAGACTGTGGCAACAGATGGCGCGTTTATAGCAGGAATATATATCGATCACAATATTCATCCAATATTTGATGGTGCAGGGCGCCAGATTTTAATAACATTGCGCAGCAGACAAAATGTTGTAATGACACCACAATTACATAAACGTTATGATCGTTACTTTGTGAGATTTCGCTTTCCGACGCCCCCGCTTCTACGCCCAAGGCCCCCCAGTAACCCACGCCAGCGCGCCGTACTTCCCTCAATAAGCGAGTAGAGCAGTTACCAGAACTGAAACTAATGCAACAGAGTACATTGCTGCAAGTGCAGAAAGTAGACAGTTCCACACGTGTGTAAAGTTTGCTCTAAGAGCCAGAGGCGAATCGAAGTGGAGTTGTAGACGAGTCAGAGGCGAGCCGGAAACGACCCGAAGATGAGAAGATGTCAAGTATTGTAAACTTCACAAGAGTTACAACTTTCTACTTTCTACACCTGTTGCACGCAATATTTTTGGTAAACAAATGGCGGAAATATAAGGTAACCAACACTTTCAAAGATTTTTGGTACTTTATGGTGGTATTGAGTTTTTGAAGTGCCAACTTATAATGCCAGAAGTGTGGTTATGATTTCGGCAGTCCCGAAAAAGAAATTTAAATCAAAAAGCGCAGCCCAACAGACAGAACAAGTAATCTTATTCAAAGTGCACAAACGCAGCAGCTAGAAGATTTAATCTTGCTGAAGAAGAGCAAGCGCGCAAGCTAGACAGATTCTATTAATAATAGCTTTTGGCCACGGTTTTACAACTGGTCAATTCCCGCATGCTAAACATGCTTTAATGCAGAGAATACAGAGTGCGGTTTTCTGATACGATCAAAGTTTGCAATCAATTTGAAGGTATGGAACATGTGTATTTATGGGCCAATGAAACTTTTTTTAATAACTTAAAGGAAGAAATTTATAATAAAGTTAAAGACCTTCATGATTATTGGAATTATTGTTTAGATTTAGACTCCAGATTTGCAATCCATTGTTTCTACGAAGGATGTATTTTTGATACTTGTTGCTCATCGATCTCTTTGTTAAATGTTGATTGGAAAAAATAAATATAATATTTTTAAATTATAGCATAAACTCTCTCTCACTCTCTCTAATGTTTTCAACTCACGAATGTATATAATAATCCTATAATTGGTCTTAGGACTGTCGGATCAGTCAAGAACTTAATTAAGATTAAACGAAATGAAAATTGGTTATATCTACTAATAAAGTTTTTTTTTCAAATTTCTGATCCCGTATTATGATTTTCAGCAAATTTTATATGCCTAATGCTAAAAAATGCTCGTAAATGAAAGACTCAGGAGCTTATGTTTAAAAAGGAGTGCAATGTATGGGCGTATTACGATGCATTTTTATCCGCCATTTTAAGAGCTTATCAATTAACAACATTTTAAAATTTAAGTGAGATTATTGTACACAAATACCAATTTACCTAAGCTGGGCTCAATCGTCCAGTCAATAATAATATAATATTTTTATTTCAGCAAAACTTTCTATAGGATATGGGCCGAACTGCTGACTTATAAGTAGAAAAAGGCATGCGTGTTACGAAAGAACCCATCAAGAGTCATTCCTCTACATATCGGAATAATTCTTCGCAGAAACTAACTTTTTGTTCATATTTCTCTTGATTGTACTTTCGTTTTTTTGCAGAACATATCTTCATCTTCTTCTTGAAAAAAACACAAACAAATAAAAATAACTGATATTTGTATATTTTATTATGAATGTTATTACGAATATCAAAATGAAAATTTACGCACTTATTTAAGACATTGAGGGCCGTTTCTGAACATTATTTTTTTAATGGAACAATACCGGAATCAATGTTATTATCCTAAGTATGAAGAAAAATGTACACTTGTTTTGAAAATTAAAATATGTAAAATCATTTTTGTAGGGAAAAAATCCATAAAATTGACGGAATAAAGTTCTTTTCGAAAAAAATCGTGCTTTAAGTGAGTTCAGGTAATATTTCAACAAAAGTGTTGAAATAATTTCCATGTAATTTTTAATGAAAAATTCAAAAAGTAATATAATTTCTCGGTAACTCAAACGGTTCTCGTAAAAATCATAAATAAATAGAAAAATTTGTACTCATATAAATATTTAATTGAAATAAAATAAAGATTTTTTTTTGCACAAAGCAATTTAACAAAATTTATAGTTTGACCCCTAGATATTCATCAGATACGTCATGGTGAAACCATCACTTTCTGTACATTTTAAGTTTGACCATTTATGCATAATGAAGGCGAATTACTATACTCGAATTGCGTTTACATTATTGCAATTTACGCAAATTCTTTTCCATTCTGTGAAATCTACCAAATCTATGGAAATTTACTCAAATTTGCATCACCGTAAATAAAAACATTGCGAACAATTGAAAATTAGAATTACCCGACATCGTTCATATTTAGCTTCAGATAAAAAATATATCTAGGATATACTCAGATAAATTCCTTTAAAATCGTTATAATTCTCTTGAAATCCTCCTAATTCAATTTAATTCGTTGTGGTTATCTTATATTACTTTAAGTTCCTACGAAATACTCTTGATTTGAGTTCACTTTATGACCCTCACATTTAGGTGAATTTTCTGAAATTTACATGAATAGTTACGATTTTTCTATCACGTAAGTTGCGCGGAAATGTGGAACTGCAAACATTGTTTAATGTTTTGTTGCTTTAAAAAAGGATGAAAAGAGACACTTGTCTCATTTTTTAAAGGTAAATATTTAGCTAAGTATACCTTTTTTTAGAAAATCGCTTCTTTTCAAATCATTTTGTGGTTAATGAAAAATTGTTTCTGGAATAACAGATATTGAAAGTCAGAAAATACATGAAAACACTCACGTGATGCTAGAACTGTTTTCAAAAAAGCTGCCTCTCGAATGTCGAACATGTGTGTCTACTCTACCGAGATAAGTAGAAAGGGAATGTTACGATCAGACACGCATGGAAAGTTAATCCGCTGCATTTTATTAAAACCATATTTCTATTACGTATTTAGAATTGGGATTTACACACTTATTTAGAACAATTAGGTTTTTATTTTTAATCGTTTTTTTAATACGTCAATTATTATAAGTTTCAACATTGGCAGCAGCAAATCAATGACAAAATTTCATGGAAAATTGGAAACGTTTCAAAGTTTCCAAAGTTTCAATTTAAGGTGGAAAAAAATTTAAGCGCAAGGAAATGCTATTAAGTATTGATGTTAAACATTTAATTCTTTAAAGTTTTAATAGTAATATAATGTAATGTAAATATTTATATAAATAAATATAAAAAAATGTCAGTTTTCTATGATACTATGATTTTTGTATAAAATTTCATTCTCTTTGTTGAAAATTTTACTACTATATTTTCTGTTCAAAATTCATTTTATTGCAATGAAAACTTAATTGTCTTGTTAATAATTCGACGATTTTGTAAAAAGTTATTCTTTTTATCTAAAAAAATCGACTTACTTATTACAAATTGTGTCGTTTTTTAATTGATAATTACCCTATTTCGTTAAAAATTAATTTTTTCTTCAAAACTTAGCCGTTTTGAAGAAAATTCGTCTTTCTGGTTTCGAAATTCAACAATTTTATAGACATATTTTTCTTCTTTGAAATTTATATTTTTGATTTGTTAATTCATCTCTTCTTGCAGAAACTTCATCTTTTTAATTGAAAATTAGACTGCTTGATTGAAAGTTATTTTTTTTGGTTGTGGTTCTAACCATTTTTTTTACATCATTTTTTTAGATGAACTGAAGAGTTTCTGATTTAAAATAAAAATATTATTTGGATAAATTATCATGTATGTATTAAATTTTCTGTAGATAAATTACCTCTTTTGGTTGAAGAACAAATTACTTGATTAAAGGTTGAACTGATTGGTTACAAATTGATTTTTTTAGTCGAGGATTCGTAATTGATAAAACCAAATCAATGGTTTCATCATTAGTTCAAAATTCATCTCTTTAGATGAAAATTCATATCTTTTAGTAAAAATTATTATTTTTTGATAGAAAATAAATCTTCTTGGAATGAAATTTACCTATTTGATTTAAAATCCAACTATCAGGTTGAAAAATAATATTTTTATTTAAAATTCATATTTTCGGTTTGAAAATACAATAACTGAATTAAAAGTTGACCTATTTTTTTAAAAATTCATATTTTGAAAAATAAAGGTTTTTTTATTATAAGTATAACTATCTCCTTTAGATTACATGTTGAAATGTAAATGTCTTACATGTTAAAATTTTATCTGTTTGGTTAAAAATGTAACTAATTTGTTGATATATTATCTCTTTTAGTAGAAATTAAACTTTTTTGTTAAAAATACAACTGTCTTGTTCCCTATAAATTTGATTCTGTAATATGTTTACTAATATCAATGAGTGACTGAATTTTAGCTATAAATGAGATGATTAAAATTAATAAACATTTTAACTAATTCAAATATATAGATTTAAAAAATAATTTGCTTTGATTGAGGTTTCACCTGTTATGTTGAAAACTCGTATTTTGAGGTCGAATTCAACTATTTTTATTACTTTAAATTTAAATACTTTTTTATTTTAACTATTACAGTTTGTATGTACATGCAAGCATATTGTGAAACGTTCAAACGTTTCTGAAACATTGGTATAGTAAAACATTTAATTGTTTCATGGAAATTTTAAAGGTACAGTGAAACGTTTCATTGACTAACATCCCACAGAAATAAACAGATTACTTTAAATGAATTCTATAAAATCTCAAAGTGGTTAGCTAAAATTTCTTCTTGATACAAATTGTATATAACAATCATCTATGCTAATCCCTGTTTAGCTAGATATAAAATATACCAGTTTTAGGAAAGGAAATTGTTTTCGCTCTTTAAACGAATCCGTTCTGAAATTGTTCACATGATTTGCATGTAAAAATTAAATTGATTATTATGCATATTATTTGTATTCTGTGAGTGGACTTGCATGGATTTAAGACATTTTGCGATATTTGGCAGTATCTTTAATTCAACAAATTGAAAAATGTTACGTTTATTCGCCAATCATATGTATTTCAATGTACGTATGCGAAAATATTGTTCTGGCACAGCCTGCTGGATTAAAGCACTTTCCACATTATTTCGAGGTGCGGAAGTCCTCACTATCTAAGTAGACGTGTTACAACACGAATATTTTTAATGAATTTTTTCAATTCTAGAAATGAGTAGATTAATAAAAGTGTAAACTAAGAGTATTAAGTAACAAATGTTTCTAGTTGAAATAAATAAATTTAACGACACACACTTGTGTACTGAAAAATTTTCAACCGAAAAACAATTCAGTCGATGATACTAGAGAATATTTGTTCTCGTTGCATTGATTTTGCGCGGAATGAAGTGGAGTTTTCTGCCAATTAATCAAGAAGCAAACAAAGGAAATTCGGGAGCGATTATAAACAAGCATCCATTCCACATTTTCCACAAATATGCAGTTTATTAGCTTTTAGAGGGATTCTGAAATATTTTCGCCTGCATTGCGTTGTTATTAAATTTATATGACATGGTTTGTTAACGAGACAGTTAATATTGCCAAGCTGATTTTGGCTGACCGTTAATACGGTTCAAGTGGTGCAAAAGGTAATACGGATTTTCGAGCAAGCGATGTGTAAAGTATGTTGCGAGACTAATATTGAAAGGATTATGCACCAGTGAACAGTGAGATTATTGCGATGGCTAATGATGGAAAAAAGCAGTTTATCTTTTAAAAGCTTTCAGGCGCGACGATGAAAATTTTAATTGTAAGTAGAAGACTCGGAACTGTGCCGTCCTGAGAATAAGCTTGATCGACGTATCGATTTTACATTAAATTACAGAGTTCTCGATTTCCATAGGGGCGTATCCGCCATAGTGCCCAAGTTTCTAACCTTCCTTACTTTCATTCGCTTCTGTTTCGCGAACAAATAATTCTCAATTCGTATATTTTAATCAAATAATCGATTATAAATTAAATTATACAGAGGGCAAATTACTAATTTAAAATTGCAAGTTTTTCAAATTTGTTAAAATATTGGATAACTGTACATAAAATTATGTAATTCAAATCAGAAATATTTTCATTTTTGAATATAATTTTATGTAAATTAATTAAAACAGGATAATAAATTTTTATGGAAAAAAATTAAATATGTAGAAGTTTATTTTGCAAAATATTAACATTCAATGGCACAGTCCTCACATTTGCATGAATAATAAAAGCGATCGATTTTAATCAATTGCATCAATTGTTTTAAACAAACCTAAGTTCAGGTCCGTATGGAAAAATATTAAAAAAGGTTTTTTTTTAAACATAAATTTTGATAATTACATCAAAATTAAACAATTATTAATTCGCATTTTTTATCAATCTTTACAGAAAAACTGAAAATGAATTGTTTCATTATATTTGTGGACAATTTTCAAAACATTTTTTAAAGAAAATTTTGAAAAGAATATTTCCAAACAATTTTCGATGTATAAATTAATATTTCTAGCTTAAAATTGCTAAAAATTATATAATTTGGAAAGTTGATCATTTTTTTAATTATTCTTCAATTTATAGCATTGAAAATGATAGCCTGGTTTTCTTTTTTTAATCTTCGAACTTTACAATGCACACAAGTTAAAAATGTAAAATTTTACAGTTTAAAGGGTTTTAATTCAAAAATTTTTTATTGAAGAGTGTTGAAAGCTTACATTTTACACGCGTAAGTTATTCAGCGTTTAAATGCAACACATTTTTAAGCAGCTTTAATTTTGAAAGTTTAAAACAGTTTTTGTAAATTCAACTAAAAGTTGTATCTTCAAGACTTTGAATCTTTCAATTTTAATTAGCGCGATGAATTCTTTTTCAACTGTTTAGTTTTTATTTGCAGTCAAAAGTTGTTCTTTTCCGATCTGGGAAGACAAATATTGAGAACCTTGCAAAGACTTAGTTTCAAATGACACACATGGTGTAAAATCTATTTCTATTGTATATGTTTGAGAAAAAACTTCTAACGTAAGGTTTTCTTTGGTTTTTAATAACGATTATTCATTATTGTCTTTTTATATTTTACCATTCCTTTAAAATTTTTAAATATACGCTTTTTGGTATTAGCGATTATTACACATTTTAATTTGAAATTATCCCATTGCGATTTTTAAAAAATATTTGTCATCATAGTTCGAAAGAAAAACACTATTTGGCTGCAGAACCTTGTATTTCCAGTAGATTTTTGTAGTTTTAAATTCTTTTAGTTGCAATTTTTTGTAAATACTTGCAAAAAATTTAAAAAAATATAATAAAAAGAAAGCACAAAATCCGTCCCAATAATAGAAAAAAGTTGTGCTTTACTGTAATTTTGTGTGTACATAATCTATTGTATTTTTTGTAGATTCCTGTAAACACGGTTCTCGTTTTTTGTACTTTATTGTAAAAAATTTTCCAACATGGATAATCAATTTTTTATTCGTTGTGTATACAATTCCAGTATATTTTGCCGGATTTAAATGTTCTCTTCCGGCAATATTTTTCTCTTTAAAAGAAAGGACCCGGTAACAAGCGTTGCATTCAGAATAATGAAGAATTTGTATTCCTATGAATACGCGATTTTTCTTCCTTCTAAAAATCCCCCAACGGGAAAAGAGAAAGTGCAAATCCTATTCCCCTCAATCGACTTAGCAAAATTTAACGAAATTAAATATTAATTATGCATTTATTTAAC
>JAAAKG020142271.1:0-11652 GCA_010014905.2 Druon quercuslanigerum
TCCAGTTCAGAGATATAGTGGTCACCGCAAAACGTCTTTTTTGAGAGGAGCTCCCGGAGATCAGCTGTAGCTCCTTTAAAAATAAATATTTTTACTAATACTAAGTCTTAAAATACAGTTAAAAGATACCATAATATGTGTACAAATTTTTATATTAATTAATTGAAATGTTTTCTCAGAAAAAACTCTGGAAAATTCGCTTTTTTTCGGCCTTCTAACTGTATATAACCCCTTAAACAAATGAAGTAATGTTTTGGTCATTTTTGCAAAAATATATATTAATGCCTTGAAAGAAAAAAGAAAAAGAAAGAAAAAAAAAAAGAAAAAAGAAAAAAAAAAAAGAATTTCGGAACTCCCTTAGTATCCTCTATAACATATATTTTGACCAACATGATCGGTAAAGCCGTTTTCGAGAAAATTTGATTTTTTAATTTTTCAAAATAAATTTATAACTTTCTAAAATTTTTTTTTAGTTGATCTTGGGGTAAATTTATCTTATAGGGGTAGCCACTTACCCTTGCAATATGGATAACATCCGAGTGGGGGCACCCAGACCATGCTTATCCTGCTACTGCCTTTTTTCAAAGATCCTTTAGATCTGGAAGATGAATTACGTGGGACAGAATGAAGCTCTTCTTAATACTAGGATAAAGGAACATAAAATATTGAAAGTAATGAGCAAGATCTATTAAATTAAAAAACGATTTGAATAAATTAAACAAAAATTATGCTAACATGATTAATTAAATTTATCGGTTGGGTTTCCTGAATTTTTTTCTTTTACTTTCTCTATTTCTGATGTGTTTATGACAGATATTGCTAGCGAAAAAAGATAAGCAACGGGATGTAGTTGGTTCCCTTCTCATGTTCTTTCCTCTTTTTTATTTTTATCTAAAATTTAGTTTTTAATTTTTTTACAGATGATAATTTGAGACATTTTTGTTTTTTCGTTAATGTCCATATTTTGTTCTTGACTTCTTGTTTTTAACAGGAGTTTGCATCAATTTGATGATTAGACGTAAATAGAATTTTTAATTTGGATTTTAATCTAATTCGAATTTCTTGAATTTTTATTTAAATTACGATCAAATGATAATATTGTAATATCTCGAGCTTAAATTAGTTTAGATAATAATAATAAATTTGTACTAAAAAAATGGATCATAAAAATAAAGAAATTTTATCTATATCTATTAGAGTAGGTCGTATATTTAAATTTGTTTTCATAAGATTAATAGCTTCCTCCTTTTTAAGCTCCTCGATCAACTAATATTCTAGCTAATAATAAAAACAAAGAAGGAATTAAATGTAAATATATCACATTATTTAATCGAGAATGAGCCATATCAGGGTCAGCTAGCATTAAAGAAACTAAATGGTTTTCAGACCCTCCAACTCTAATTAATATTAATTTTTAAAATATGGTCACAAAAGCATGACTAGTAACAATTGAATTATTTTTTATTCATTATTTATCATTTTATTATTTCCTATCAATAGTAAAGATTTACCTAATTCTATATGAATAATTTTTCCTAATGTGACGTCCCGTCACTTTTGCCAAATCTACACTTTATTCAATAGTTACCTCTAATGTAAATCGTGCCTTACCTAAATAAAAGTTAATGTGAAGCGCATGAATTGGTTTAGGCACGATAATGGGCAGCGCATTTATGACTTTAATAGCCACCAATTAAGGGTAGCTTTCCACTATATAAACCCCAAAAAATTTATCAAACCAGTCAGTCGAGTTCAATCTGTTCAGCCTTCTTCGCGATAGTTCAGTTCAAATCCAGTCCAGTCAATTTTCTGTTATAATTCTTGTCAGTTCTCGAAAATTACCCATACAGGAATACGTGTCATTAAAACAGTAATCTCAGTTACCGTTAATTATTGAGTGTCGTGAGCAATTTACCCACAAAGGAATATGTGTTATAAGTGTAATCTCAGTTACCGTCAATTATAGAGTGTTGTGGCAAATTAATTTACGGAACAATCAGTTCCCTTAAGTAACAAATAATCTGTCACCAACTCGTGGCTGTCAACAATAGTCACTCTTGGGTCTCTACTCCGATGCCGGGAAAAGATAAGGAGGCTAAACCACCTTTTGGAAGGGGCGGTCAACTTGATCTATCAGTCTAAGGGACCAATTAAGCAATCATTGAAGGATCTATCGGCAACCATTCACGAAAATCTTCAGGTCGCCAGGTCTTATCACCACAAGGTTCAAGAAATTCTTCGGGACTTAGAGCACGAGGCATAACAACAGATAAAACCAAGTAATAATCGCCATTTAATTTCTCTACTTCCTTTTTTCTCTCCTTACTGTAATCTAATTTCCATCCTTCATTTTTACTTAAGCCGCCTTTTCACTGGGAAATTCGGAGCACACAAACTCAACTTTAACGATGTCAATTCATGCAACCTCTCAATGTGTAAATTAAGAAATAAAATAACTAAATTTAATTTAATAGCATGAATATTTAATTTATTTAACTCTCTATCTCTCTCAGTTTTCCTCAACTCCCTGTATCGGCCTAGTCGGAATAATCAATTGTTATGATTATTTTGACGAGGATTGATAAAAAAACGAGGATTCTATTCATGATAATTAGGTAAGTGGCGTAAATTTATTATATATCAAGACGTCACACTAATATTGAACCAATTACGCCTGATAAAATTCCAAGTATAAAATATAATATTCCAATATCTTTATGATTAGTTAAATACAATTATTTTGAAATTTTTGTAATCATTAATTTAATTTATATAATAATATTTCCTTTTAATTTTAAATGCAAATTTTTGTAATGTACTCAAAATTATATAAATAAAAAAGTATTATGTGTAGACACTGTGTATATTCTGTTCATATTTCTCGACTGCTATTACCATATTTAGCTTTGTAATTTTTCTAACTACCTCCTCACAGGTGATATCCCCGTTTAGCTGATATTCTTTATTTAATGCTGATCTCCTAATTTCTGGTTCTTCAGTTTCTTCTCTTTCGTGCTACTTTAATTGAAATTTGGATCTAAGTTACTTTTAAGGTATGCCTTCCTTTCCAAGCATAAAATGTCAGATAAAACCCATTTAGAAATAAGACAGACACCGGGTAGAAACCAATTCGGTATCTACACGTGTCTGACCGCTTCTTAACTGGTCTCAATTTCAATATCTGGAATGTAACCGGATCCTAAACGATCCTTATATGGGTAATCGTTTCCGAGAACAAGTTTTCAAAATGTTCTAAACGGTCCTAACCGGGTTCTACCCAATATTTGGGAACAGAAATTAAATGTTGCCAAAGACTGAAGTTTGTTTTAAACTGCTCTCTAACCAGTTCGTAAAAGGCACTTGACACTTGTGTTTGCTGTAACTGGTCTTAAACGGTTACTATTTAACGGTCAAAAACATTAATCAAATATTTACGAAGTCCAAAGTTAGTTTCTAACTGGTCTTCAACAAGCTTTGAAGAGGAATGTGGTTCTTTGTAACCTCTCACAGTTTCTAACTGGGTTCTGTCTGGAATTTGGGAACGGAAATTAAATGTTGTCAGACCGAAGTTAGTTTCTAACTGTTCTCTAACCAGTTCTTAAAAGGGACTTGACACTCGTGTATGTTTTAATCGGGCCTAAACGGTTTCTATCCGGCAATCTAGAAGAGAAATCAAATATTATCGAAAACCGCAGTTAGTATCTAACTGCTCCCTAACTGACTTACAAAAGGCACTTGACACTCTGTGCTCAACAAGGTCCTAACCTGGTACTATCCAACAATTGGAAACTTGAATCAAATATTTTTAAGGAACGAAGTTAGTTTCTAACTGGTCTCTATTTGGTTCGTAAAAGGAACCTGGCAATTGTGTGTGCTCTCACCGGTCCTACCGGGTACTATCCAGTAATCAAAATCAAGCCGGTTGGTTGACGGTTAAATTTCGAGGAAAAAATTTGGATAGGTGCCGGTTCCAATCCGAGGACAAAATCCGTTTTGAAAACAGTTAAAATCCGGGAAAGAATATTATGAGGACCCAATTACAAGATGGTTATAGGTGACGATTACAACAGATGGGCGAAACACTGTTATGGGCCAGTTACGAGCTGGTTGGGAATCAGGTACCAATATTGCAGGATGCTGGATAGAAACCGGTTAAGTGCCGGTTACAACCCGAAGACAAAATTTGGGTAGGAGCCGGTTAATAACCGGTTAGGAATCAGATACCAATATTGCAGGATTAGAAATCGATTAGGTGCCGTTTACAATACAAAGATATAATCCGGTTAGAAAACAGTATTTGCCGGTTACACCCCGGGGACAAATTCCGGTTAGTGACCGGTCAAATTTGGTGAAGAACCAGGTGCAAATTTCATAAGGACCCAGCAGTCAAGTCGGTTAGGTGACGGTTACGATCCGGGCATGAAATGCATATAGGGGTCAGTTAGTAATCGGTAAGGGATCAGGTATAAATATTACAGGATGCTGGATAGCAAACGGTTAGGTGCCGGTTACAACCCATGATCAAATTCCGGTTATAGGCCGATCAGAGCTAGTGAAGAAACATGTAAAAATATTATGATGACTCAGTTAAATAACAATTTGGTGACGGCTGAGTAAAATATTTTAACTATAAAGCTTGACAGAGAAGCCACTAAGCGATAAACCTAAACTCACTCTTCAGTTGACTATTCCTCTTCAACCGTAACTTTTTTTGTTTTAGAAGAAAAACAATGAATAGCACTTTCGCAAATAAACTTACTCCCGATATTTCAATCAATAGCACAGTTGTCGCTCCAGAGAAACTTTAATGAATTGTTTTATCGGTTTTGTCCCCAAGATTCCGCGACACAAACTTATTCTTAAGTGACTAGAAGCGAATTTACGCGCGCACTTACATCTCTGTATTTTTATTTCGAGACATTAAAAATATGATCGATTTCGAAATCTATTATAAAACAAACTTCTAAATATTAAGAGCTTAAAAAACGTTAGAAATATCAACAAATTAAATTGAAATAGAAAAATATTAAACAATTGAAACCTAAACAATTTCAAATTTGAGTGATTTTTCATTCTAGGATACTAAATTTGATTATTTGAAACATTGCTAAATCTCACAAAACTAAAAAAAATTCCCTAAAATCTTGCAGATTCTTTTCCTATGATACATTTTCAGAAATCAATCGACCTATACTAAGTTTTTTTTAAATTTTGACTTAAAATTTTGTTTAAAAAAATAGCTCTACAAGAATTTCCAAACTAATTGAAATTAATACGTTACCAAGAAAGCCTTAGAAGCTGTGTCTCTCTAACTTGCACTATAACTGAAGCCTTGGTTATTTCATGCCTTGTTATGTCCTCTTTCTCCTTTTTTTCCCTTTCCTTTTTTAGTAACTTTTTAACTTTATTCTGTACCCCTGCTTGCAAATTCATTAAATCCCTTTTTTTATTTTAACACCTTAATACCCTGGTTTACTCTTTTCCTTTCCTTTCTCTTTATATTCATAAATTTACAAACTTCTTCTTTCCTACACTTCCCCACCTTTTCTTGAAAGCTTCTGTTTTCATCCTTTTTTGTATCACATTTCCTGATTAACTTGCACTTTGCGTTCCAAATATTTTTAAGTTACTTGCACCTTTTCTCAATTATCTTAATTCCTTTCTTATCTCCTTCTTCTGTTCATGTTCCTCATCCCATCCACTTCTACCATCTGATTTTTCCCTTCATATCTCTTTTTAAATATACCCCCACTATCTTCCACCTCTCACCTCTTATTTTTACTTCTTCTATTATTATTTCTTCTTTATCTTAGTAGATCTCTTTTCTGTCCTTTCCTCTTACATATTTCTTTATTAATACCATCACAATCCATGTCATTACTCTGCCTTTTTTATTGCTCCTCTTTACATTTTAAACCTGCAGCCTAAAATTGATGTTAGGGCGGCAATGCGAAAGTTTAAGCGCAAAAAAAAACCTTGACCTTGAATTTGATTTCAAGGTTATTTAAAGGTCAAAGTTATTTTCCTAAATGGTAATCCCTATTTGGCCCCCATTTTTTAAACTTTACGTTTAAAATGATATTATTATTAAAGACATGTCAAAGTCGATTGAAGTTCAAATGTGCCCTAATGTTTAAATAATGGGTGTTAGTTTGGAATTGAAATCAGGAAAAGCCAAACGCGTCTGGCACAACGTATGTGAGGCAGAGGGAACAACTACTGGTATCAATGACCTTAAGCTTGAACTCGATTTTCCAGGTTATTTGAAGGTCAAAGTGATTTATTCAAATGAAAACCCCTACTTTTATCCCATACTTAAAAAAAGCCAAAAAATTTTCGTTCCAAATTATAATTTTCGTCAAAGCCGTGACAAGGTCGGATAAAGGGCAAATTAATGTGTATAAAAAATCTGACTTTCATTCGTCCTTGTCATGACTTTCATAAAAATGTAATTTTGAACGTAAAATTCTCCGCTCTTTCGAAATCTTGGGTCGGAAGAAGGGGTTTCCATTTAAAACAATCACTTTGACCATCAAATAACTTAGGTACCCTAGTACTGACGTATTTTTTCTTTTCTCTTTTTCTGCGATTTTGAAATCGTCTTATTATTTTCTTAATTTTTATGGTATAAAAATCCTTTCTTTAGCTCTTATTATTTCTACTTTAAGCAATTTAAAGTTTTTCATTTCAATAAATGTAATAGATTTTTATTTAATTATTAGGTCACTTAGTATTGTTGATGCGGAATAATTGAATGCGCATAATTAATAATTGAGAAGATAAATAAGGAAATACGTTTTCCAGAGGGCTAAGAGACTAAATTATACCAGCATAATAATCATAAATAAATTAGAGACTAAATATTAATAAAATTCTATAAAGAAAAAGAATCATTATATTTGGAAAATGGTGATAAAATATTAATAGTACAGAAATAATAAAGAAATATTCCTAATTAACAATAATTTAAAAATTAAAGATAGTTTTGATTCTTTATTCATGTATGAAAAATCCACGTTCTTCCTATGGAAAAAGAAACTTACTAATTTGAATAATTTCGGATGATAGATTTCCTGCTGTCAGGAGAGAAAAGAAACTTTACTTACAGTTTCAAGAATCACATTCAAACTTTGCTTTGTGATTTATGTTTCACCTTATAGAATCAGCAAACTTTCGGCTAAGTTTTTAAGTTTTTTCCATCCCCAAACTTCATGTTGAATATTGAATAGAAATCAAAACAACATGTTTTCTAATGTATTTATCAATGATCTGAAAAAGCTTTCGATTCTCTTAAAACTGAGATATAAAAGATCTCGAGTATAATTTCCCTTCATTTTGTTCTTCTATTCTGCTTTATTATTCAGTTTGTAGCATAATGAAGTGACCGATTTAGCATATACAAAATGAATCATTACAGTCTTAAAAAATAATTTAAAAACAAGCTTACCCTCAAGTACATTTTGAAATAGCTGAATTTTCATTTAGATTGATTATACTCTGTGGTGACTTTTCTGAGCAGAAAGCACCCAATGAGCTAATGAACCAATTCTGTCAATTTTTTTCAAGTTGCTTGGTCACTTTCTTGCTTCTAAAGATTTATGAGAGAAAATGTTGCAGCGTCCTTTACCACGATTATCCATTAAAGCAACCCTATTTTTCATCCTGATTGATTCTTATAAGGGATGTTTTAAATTTCGAAGAATATGGACTTCGCCCTTCACAATTGATTATTCCATTTGGAATTCTGCTATTCTCCTTTCTGTCCTATGCAATGCAACCCTAAGCACAAAAAGCTTGTTCCCGTTTCTCTCAACAAAGAACTAAAGCTCATCATCGTCGACCTGATCACTTCCTAAATTTTCTGCTGCATCGAAAATCTGAAGAGGGAATAGCTCGCTCTTATTGTTTTGAATTTCCATAAAACTATCTGCATAGCATGGGTCATATTGCAAAGATTTAATTACATTATAACGAAATTGGATGGTTTAGAGAAGAGTTGATAAAGAAAAATTATCATAAAGGCCACGTTTTACTGATCTAAAAATTTCGTAAGAGTCTCCAAAAGGAATTTGTTGAGCAAGCATTACCAGGATCTACAGAAATAATGCAACCGCCAATGAGTGTGATGAAACCTAATTGAAATAATGTCTTCACACGTGCCACTTTGGTTTAAACAATATTCAGAACACCTGCAGCATAAATATAGAATGTTTGGATAAGTGTATTTATTGAAAAACTAGAGAATTATATGCTCAAAATAATTGAATTGCCTATTGCTATTACCTTACGAATTTAACCACTCCCTAGCAGAGATTACAAAGTGGATCTGATCTGGATCAGATCGGGCAGAATTTGCCCAAAATCGGGCTATCTACTTAGAGAAAAATTGATCTTCAGACTGAATATCTAGAGTGTCAGACTGACTATATTTGAGTTTTAACTATGGGACAATCCCCTAGATGGTTGGGCGTACCATCCGCGGAGTATCAAATTTTGATGATTAGGTTTACCTTCCCAGAATGTCAAGCTTACGATTTTGGAGTGTCAAAATTTAAAGTTGAGTTGAGTGTCAGCTTGAAAATCCAAAAATATTTAGGCAGAATATAGAAAATTGTTAAATCTATTATGTTCATATACTTAAAATGATTATCTCTGTTAGTCAAAACAACTATCGCGGATAATAAAAACTACTGTATTTTATGATTGAACAGAGTCTCTTGGATAGTCAAATCTTTTTTTATGATTATTAAAATAATTATTAAATAATTAATGTCGTCTCCTACCAGAAACATCATGTTTTAATAAAACGGAATGTGTAACTGAAAATACAGACATTACGTAATATTTCTGGTATGTGGCCACATTAATTAAGTTTTTCAAATTATATAAAATATTAAGTTATATATTAAATAAGTGAACTGAAACTTTTTATTGAGAATTATGTATGTTTTATTTTTATACATAACAAATATACTTGGGTAAAGCTTAAAAATTTCTGTTATAATAGTTTTCAGAGAGGTATTCAACCACAGATCGAACTAGGGTTGGTCAAAAGATATGCTTTAAGGCCCTGAAAATATTTAACATTTAAAATTATTTAACATTTTTAACAGAATAGTTGAATTTTTAACAAACGAAAAATTGTCTACATTAAGAAATGAGTTTTCAAAACAAGAAGATGAATTTAAAAAAAAACATTTTCAACCAAAGTCACATGAACCACCGAATAAATCAACTTTCCAATAAAAGAAACGAATTTTTCCAAAAACGGATACAGATTTAGCCAAATAGTAAAATTTTCAAATCAAAAAGACGAATTTTTTTGACAACAGTTGAACTTGTAGCAAAACAGTTACTTGTCAACCAAGAAAGATAAATTTTTAACAAAGTCTTTTCTACCATAAAAATTGAATATTCAATTCAAGCGGATAAATGTTGAATTTTCATCAAAAAAGTTTATTTTCAACCAAGAAATATGAATTTTTTTACAGTAAAAGGTAAATTTTAAAGAAAAGAGTAAAATTTTTAATCTAAAAAGTCAAATTTTTTCCAAAACAGTTCACTTTTCAACCATAAAATATGAATTTTTAATGAGATAGTTAAATTCTCCCCAAAAAGTAGAACTTTCAACAAACAAGAATAATGCTCTACCCAAAAGTACGACTTTACAATAAAAAAACGTTAATGTTTGACTAAACAGTTGTATTTTCAACTTCTACAATATACACTATAAATTGTCAACCAAAAAAATAAATTTTCGACCAAGAAGATTAAATTTTTATCAAAAAAGAAAAATTTTAAACTTGTCCAATAAACAGGATAACGTTTTAACCAAACACAAAACAGTTAAATTATAAGATAGAAAAAACGATTTGAGCAATACATAAATAAATTTTCTACAAAGTTATAAAAATTAAAAAAAAAAAAATTTCGACCAAGAATATTAAGTTTCTATAAAAGAACAAAAATGTCAAACTTGTCCAATAAACAGGATAAAATTTTAACCAAACATAAAATAGTTGAATTATATATAAAATAAAAAAACATTTTTGAACAAAACAAATAAATTTTCCGCAAACTTATACAGTTTTAAACAAAAGAAATGAATTTTCGAGCAAGAGGATTATTATATGCCCAAAAGACTACTTTTGAACAAAATGCATAAATTTTCAACTAAGTTATTTAATTTTAAAACCAAAAAGACGAATTATCTAAAAGAAATTTAAATTTTTAATCAAAGAGATTAATTGTTATATAAAATGATACATTTTTCGACCAGAAAGACGAGTTTTCAATAAACACATATTTTACAGTCCAGAAGGAAAAGAAGTTTATCCAAAATATTAAAATTTAAAGAAATTAATTTTTTAACAAACAGTTAATTTTTGAACAAAAACTTAAATTATAATCATTAAATTTTACGTAAAGAAAGTTAAAAATCAAATTTTACCTAGCAATGTATCAAGATATAGATTAATTTATTTAAAAAATAATTAAGGTAATTAATAAAATAATCACGACAATTCACAAAATGTGTGTAATAAATCGTTTTCACTCCTTCATGTGGAATATAAGTTTTGAAATTTTAATTTTTATAACTTCCAGTCTGCCTCTTTAGCGTTAAAATTATTTTTAATTGGAACCTTTTAATAGATTTCTGTCAATTATTTTTAACATGCTTCAATAAAATACTAAAATATAATTAAATATAAATTTGAATAATTTTTTCGAATTTATAAGTTATAAAAAGATTTAGTAATGCAAAATAGGTTAAATAAATGATTCTGTTAAATTTTATTGAATCGATTCAGAGGAATTGGATTTGAACTTTTTTGTCCCCGTCGGGAGATTTTTAAACGGAGAAAAAATCGCATATTTATGGAAATAAAAATTCTTAATTTTTTGGAATTTTGCGCTTATTACCGGGAGATTAGAAAACAAATATTTTTAAAACAAATTTTTTTGAGCAAACGGTATAAGTCGAAAGACGCATTATAACTGCCAACGTTTGTGTATGACAAACTATTTAAGTATTTTGCAATATATTTTTAATTTCAATTTTACTATTGAACTTAAATTTAATAAGTTATTTTGAAATAAGCGGATCATAATGTTGCACTGGCGCTTTAAGTTATTTTTACAAAAACGATCTCACATTCAACATAGTAAATATTACTTCGGCTTCTTTTCTTATAAATAAATAACCATAATTTATTTTACTTCATCACGTAACCCAAAAACATTTTGAATTATACGATACCTACGACCTCATCTTTTCACATATTTGGTCACTTTTGCAATTATTAATTTAAATATTTTTGACGTTTGGCATTTTATATTGTAACTTGAGAGATTTGGAATGAACTCATTTGGGACCCTGAAATTAATGTGGCTCCATCTACTGTCAAGATTGGCTGTTAAGAGGGGGCACTCAAATGAGTGGTCCAAATCAGAAATAAGGCAAATATTTGGCCATTTCTGCACGGCACGGTAGTACGACTCCCATGAATTTTTTTGACCAGTTATTTGCTGCGCCAACGGAGCCATCTTCAGTTGGGCTCCAGAAAATATTCCCCGCTCTAAGCCCCCCCAACCCTGCCCGCGAAAATTTAAAACAGTTCTTCGAATTGTTTTCCTTCTCTTACAATATTA